>PTEX01000019.1:2683442-2712236 GCA_003342815.1 Eudromia elegans
GGAAGGGGGCAGTGGGACCGCGCGGCGGCGCCCGGGCTGCCGGCGAGCGAGCGCGTGCGGCGGCGGGAGCCTCCTCCCCTCATCGCCGCCCGCCTCATGCGGGCAGCGGCGGCAGCGCAGCGGCCAACATGGCGGCTGCGCAGTCACCCCCGCGGGGCGGGGGGGGGGAGACACAGAGCGGGGGAAGGGGGGAAGGGAACTGGCCGCCAAAGCTCGCGAGACCTGCGCGAGACGAGAGCGACTCYCTCGCTCCTGCTGCGGGGGGCGAGGCCGCGCCGAGGGGCCGCCCCGCGAGGCGATTGGTCGAGACCGCGATCAATCAAGGGATGTGCCGCAGCGTGAGGCGCTCTCATTGGCTCTCGGCGCTGTCAGWCATGGCTCGCGGGCCCGCCCCGCCCGTGGGTGCGCTGAGCTCGTCGGGCCTCGGCGAGCGGCGGGCCGGCCATCTGGGTCACCGTGTGCTTGTGGTCGCTCCCCGCTTCTTGGGGGAAAGAGTTTCTTATCTGAGGGGTTTGACCTGTTGTTTGAGCCCCTTCACTCTTGGGGGTCGTGAAAAGAACCCACAAATTTGGTGTTGGTGTCATGGCAGAGCAGGAGGCCACAAGTCTTCAGGAACTGGGARGAAACATGGCAAATAAAGCGGGCAGCGTGCAGCCCCTTGGGCTGGGACCAAGCCACTGGGCCGCACGGGCACGAGGGCTGCCGAGGCCTGAACCGCCGTGATGGGGAGAGCCAGGCAGAGAGCGGGACTCGAGCTCGGCCCTGGCCCCTTGTCCGTCCCGGCCTGGCCCCATAGATGCCCAATGCATTCTGCTCCTTCTCGCAGTCATTCACAGCAGCACATGTGTGAGAGGGTCAGGCTGGAAATTTCCTTATAGCCTCATTCATTAAAATACAGCCTTCCGCAAGGAGCTCCTCACCAAATAATAGACGCGTAGGATACGTGGTTGAGAGCAAGTTCTTGGGTTTCACAATTGAATTCCTCAACTTAGCAAGATGCGGCTTAATATTAGAGGAGTTTGCATGCACTCTTCTAATTAGGAAGCCTTCTAAAATCTTGCTCTTTTGATGTTTGGAAACTCTCTTTTTATTTCYAGCCTAAATTTATTCATGGTCATTTTATACCCATTTGTTCTTGTGCCAATTTTATTCTTTTGCTTAAATAGCTCTGCTCTCTTAGCARTGTTTACCCTCAGTTTATTTTTAGAAAGCCATCATACTAGCTTTCATTTTACTAGGCAAATAATACAAGTGCTTTTAACCTCCATTTTATTCAGCAATATTAAGACCCACAGGATTCTCCTGGTACCTTTTTCTCAGTMAGAACTAAACTAAATCAGGGTTTCAAGACTGACTGTGGAAGAAGGACACTGCCAAATAACAGATCTTTAACGGTTTTTAGTAGAAAACACTCATAAAATGCTGTTATTTARATGTTATTAATAAAACCTGTAAACAAAATTACAAAGGTTGGAATGTAAATGTTTCTTCTGAGCAAGTTCCTAGAAGGATGTCATAAAGGCCCCAAAATAACCCCGCATCCACAACGCTGGTCCTTACTGTGTCCCCGTCGCTTCCGCTCTTTGCTCTCGAGCGCTTCCGTAGCTGCATTGACAAAACTCTTTGTGCTCCCCCGAGTGAGCTGTGCRCTCCTGGACCACTGACAGCCTCTCAAGCAGGGGCAACTTTTGTCCTCCTGTGCGTTAAAGGGATCGCTCATCTGCCAGGTTGTCTTGGTTTCCCGGCAATTCCATTTTTCAGATSAGGAATTTATTCACAAATTGTATAGATATGTTTTAATCTATTTGTACACAAGCTTCAAAGTCTGCAGCTCACATTTTGATATATTTTCTGTGCCTGGATCATGCCAAACTATTGTATTCAATTGAAGAATAACAATGATTACTGTTTTATGCAAGGGGTAATAGGTAATTACCAATCACAAACCATGTGACAGTTCAGTGTACAACTTCACAACTTCCATTTCACAAATATCTCTAAGCAGTTATGAAAGTATGTATTTTGCTAATCAAACACAAAATTGAGGACACATAGAGATACTACAAACTTGACACTTCAAAATTGTTTTCTTACAATACATTATTATTCCTATTATTCCTTGTTTACAGAGGGCTTGATTCAAAGCCCTAAAAAAAATCTAGAAGACACCTTATTTTTGGTAAGTGCTTCAGGTCAGGCCCACATTGCAAGAGTTTTGAATGTTTTTGATACAGATATTGCAACAAAGTTATCTACTCAGAGTCTTACAACATAAATGGAGCAAAACTGCACTACAAATGTTTCAGTCTATCTGTTGTTCTTAACTGCAGTGTGGAGGGTAGCTGTGAACTCGCTGTGGTTCCTGAGTTGTTGCCCTGACTGAGGACTTTCCAAAATTGTGAATTAGAATGAGAAGAGAACGCAAACTGCAATGTGATTGTCTTTGTTTACTAGAAAGAGAACACATTCTTTCCGTATGTAAAACCAGCATTTAGCTCACATTTAGTAATGTGGTTCTTTTGTGTAAGAGCCATTTTTCTGCTACAGTCTGTGCCTATTTAAGCAATGGAACCTGCCTTCTGCAAAGATACTTCACATATCAAGAGCTTAATTTTCAAACTGCTATGTAGGGAATTATCCACGCTGTCCCTGGTTGCATTTTTGGAGGATATGTTGTTTTCATGACTGCTGAGGTACTGCTAGTGAAATGCAATGTCTCAAGTCACTCTGTAAAAGATAATCTCACAGCCCTGGAATAAATCTAGGAAGATTCAAAAGATCCTCTTTTACTTAATAGATCTGTGGTGTGTGTTTGTGCCAGCAACCTTATTGCTCATGCGGGACCTGCCGACCAGGCTGCAATAATTTATGTGAGAGAAATGTATATTAAAAATGTGAATGGGATTTTAAACCTCTCACTGAGACACCATACAAACTGCTTTGTTGCCAAGATGAAGTGCTTAAGCACTGCATTAAATCAGCTCAAGATGAATAACTGTTGCCCTAGGTGGAGTCTAGCTGGAGAAGAGGCAGGAGACAGGGCACTTAATGTTAACACTAGCATCAAGTTTAACACATGCTTAATATCAGATGTATTTTCTATAAAGTGGCATCCTGATTCAGCAACATGCTGCGCCTCATAYTCCTTGCACTCTGAAACTGCAGAACACAGGCACAAACTTAGAGTGAGATTAGCCAAATCCCATGTGGAACGTGCCGTCGATGGGCATGAAGGGCGGGCAGGTTTGTGCTTGTKCTTGAGCTTGGCTTCAGGATGGCCCCTAAACCGTGCTGCTGACAGAACTGCTGAGGCTGCTTGCTCTGCAGTGTGCTGTGCTATGTAAGCTACGGGGACAGCATCATTTAGCCTTTTGCGTCAGGGACTAACTTTAATTTTATGTTTGTGCAATACCTGCTGCAACAGGGCTCCACAATGTTAGTCATTAGAACGCTATGAAATAATAATTGGTACTAATAGCATTGCTGCAGCTAGTAGGCAGGAGGCTCTCTGTATTTCTCTCAAAAATATTTAAAGGSTAACCCTCTAGAAAAGGACTGACTGAGAATGAAGGCTGATGAAAGCAATACTAGCTACASCCCCACATTTTCCTAAGCTCTTCTCTCTCCATCCAGCCCTCAACAAACTCCTTTGCCTTCAACATGCACCCAAGTACCACATGGTTCCATTTTTAGATACCTATTACAAATACCCGAGTCTTTTGTGAAGGCCATCTGTGCTTTCATTTGAGGAATATTGTTATTTTCTTCTTCTGCCCAACAGAGAAACAGCATAAACCCTGTCGAGTTAAATATAAAATCACAATAAAGCAGGCCAAAAGTATTTTGAAGCATGAAAACTTTTCCAAATTCATCAAGAACAGGAGATCTGCCAGAGGACATGAGGAACAAGTGGGCAGCAGGGATGGAACAGGAGCATTCAAAGAAACCGCAGAAGAAAAGCCAAGGAGGCTTTTCTAGCACTGTTCATTATGGCAGGGTTTGAGGTGCCTGCCACAACAAAACCTTTTTTTAGGGACACAGTCAGAAAAAAAACACTCCTGAAAGGAAGCAGCCACATGAGATTTTAGAGCTAAGCAGTAAATTTTACAGTAACTCACCACCAGGACAACACGCAGTTCATGCAGGAGTTTTGTAGGAGCTTGGTAGGAAATTGCCAAATTCGTAACTGTGCTTTGTCATTCATGGTTCGCTGTGAGCTCAGTCCTGGAGGAATGGAAAGCAGCATATGGAACTCCAACTTTTAGGAAAGACTTCAGGGAGAATCCAGAAACTACAGGCCAGCCCATCTGACACATGATATAATGGGAAGAGCTGGAAATTGCAAATCTGTTAGAGTGTTCTGAAAATGTCAGCAAACATTGATTAAGGGGATCTGGTTTACACAGACTTTGTATAAACACAAAGACCTGGGAGTCCTGCTCAGCCATAAACCAACTCCCTGCTGGGAGGARACCAAGAACATATCATCATCTCTCCTGTCTCCTCTCCTTCCTGGTTTGCATTTACCCTCTGTGTGATTTCCACAAAAGGGAAATCCAAACATATGGGGCAGCAGGTGGGCAGAGTTTGTTCCAGGTGTCTTCCCAGTCTGGACAATTAGGAGAATCTAAACATGGCATGAAGAACATCTGATCCACAGCCTTGGTTGAGCAAAAGTGTACACAGATTTCCTAAAACATGTTCATGAAGGAAACAAGAGGGCAGCTTCTTTTTTGATTAGCAATTGCTCCGAAATGAAAAGATGGATAAACAGTCACAAAGAAGGGAGTAACTAGTGTGATTCCTAAGGGACCTATGCTTTAGAACATGTTTATAAAGAAAATCTGGATGAACAGTGAGATGGCAATATTTTCTGATGACTCCTGATAATTCAGGACAACCAAAAACAGACTATCCACAAAAAGAAAAGTCCCTATTTCTTGATAAAGATCGATTAGGTGATAAAATAGCAGCTGAAATGCAATGTCCAAAAAAGTGCAAGGAGGAAAAAGTAAAAAAAAAAAAAAAACCCACCCTCACTACCTGAGCAAAATAGTGTCCTCTAAATAAGTAGCAGGGCATCATTGTGGATGGTTTTCTGGAAGTGCTAGCTCAGTGGTGGACAAAGAGGCAATAAGGAAATAAGAGAAGGAAACAGCAAATATAACATAACGTAAACTCTATAAACATTCAATAACCACATGCTTTCTTACTACCAGCTAAAGTTCACAAAATGTGGTAGCATCTTAAGCATTTGAACAGCCCAAGTAAAGAAAGAGAAGAGAGGTTAATCACAAACATGGAACTGCTGCTGAATAAGAGATTGCTACTGTGTCTGGGACTCTTCTTGGAGAGAGATGATAAAAGGGGATAATAATGCAGATATTAAAAAACCATGTCCAACATGGGAGGGTCCGAACAGGGAACAATTACTTGTTTCTAATAAGATAAGAACTAGAATGAATCTAATAATAGTTTTCAGGTGTAGGTGTAAAACCCATAAAGGAAAGTACTATTTAAAGAACATCTAATTATTTTGCGATATTCATTTCCTTAAGATATTTTAGATGCCAAAAGTATTAAGGGCTGGAAGAAATAACTAGACAAATGAGTAGGGCAAAAAGCTACTTTGCTGAGAGATGGACTTAGTCTCCAAGTCTAGAAGTTCTTAGATTGCAGATTTTTAGAAACTGAGATGTTAAATAGCAAAAAAACCTGAAGTTATAGCTGCTCTGTGTTTATATTCCTACTATAGGCATGCATGTGCTGCTGGCCTTGATCAAATGCAGCAGGCCAGGCTGCTTTCACCTTTGGTCTGCCTCAGCTCAGCCTTCCTTATGTTACTGCTGGAGCAGAAACACTTCTGTCTCAGGTGGTGTGGTTCCTGTCACAACTCAGAATTGTGGGCATTCAACTGGAGAAATCCTGTGAAACATTTTAATGAATTAAACATTAATGAAAGKTCTAAAGCTTTAAAATGGACTTGAGATGAGATCCATTATGATCTTATTTTAGGTAAACCACTTTCATGGATTTAAAACCCAAAATGACCATTTAGTTAGACCTGCAGTTTGACTTAGCCCAAAGGACCTCACCCAGTAATTTCTGCCGCAAGCCTCTAACTTTGGTTTGAGCTACACCATATCTTTTAAAATAGGTTTTGCCTTTTCTAGCTCCATCATYAAGCAAACTGGCTAAGAATTGCCATGAAGCTTTCTAGCTTTGCAGCTTGTCCGAAAATCTGTGGAYAGGAGAGAAAGAAACATTCAAAAAGCAACAGAGGGTTGGTGAGCTCCAATGAGTATTTTGAAATGAACAGCTCGGGTTCTGTGGTTTTGCCTTTTTCCCCCTGCCCCGTAAACATATTCTAACTTTATATCAATCTGTATCTGGATGAATTTGTGATAATTTTCTGAAATTTGAAACAGTTTTCTTGCAAAGCTAGAGGTTACCATGCGATGTAAGCAGGTTGCATGGGTGCGGGTTACCGTGTTCTGATTTCTGTTGCTAGGATTTCAGCTTCTGAGCAAAGGCCGTGGTGTTTTACTCTGAGTCGCTGCCGCCTGTGTAGATAAGGAATATACATCGCACCTTTGTAAAGACTTTGCTTTTGTTGGTTTTGTTTCCTTGATCTGAAATGAAAGCACTGGAAGGAGCTTTGACGCTCAGATGGACACTTTTCATGTTTCATGTCAACTTCAAGGAAAACGTTTGGAACATTTTGTGCTGAAACACATAAATATATATAAAAGTGGGGAAGAGAAAATGGCTGCTCTGGCATTTCTTACCATTTTCCTGCTTGTGATTAAAATAAATGAATAAATAAATAAATAAATGTTTGGCTCCTTTGGCCTTTCACAGCCATTTTTACCGAAGTGTGCATAGGACTACTCGCTCATCCGAAACACAGAGAAGACCATATGTCACCTCTCGCTGCTCAGCAGTTTCATAGTTGAGGTTTTGAGGTCTATATTGTCTGTCAACAGCAGACACCAGTGAAAGATTATTCCCACAAGTAAGAAATAGCCAGAAATGCAACCCCAGCCCCAGAAAAAAAAGGAAAAATATTATTCTATGTGGCAACGTATGACATATTTCAACAGTACGTGTTTTTTTACAAGGTAATATATTTAAATAGAGAAATAAAATGCTGTTTATTGACTGTTGTCAGCTTGTACTAACAATTTACTTGAGTGTGCAGCACAGAATACTGCCAAATTTGACCTTTCCTAAGAAAGGGACAAAAGGCACAGCAGCAACTCAGCTAAACAAAACACATGTACAAACTACTTCCTGATACACCCACGTTCTGGCCTCACTGCAAAGTAATTAAAATCATCAAGAGAGATTTTGACCCATTAAGCTCTTCCAGGAACTGTACAATTCGTTCTAAATTCTCGGTTCATAGAATGTTCCATTTTGGGCTTACTGGAGTAAGTCCCAAAGTTCATTTTACATGGAGCAAACAATTGCTAGAAGTCTTGGGCTGATCATATAAAGTTATCTGGATTATAGTAAAGTGACAACTTTCACAGAAAAGTCCACTCTTTGCATTTTCTAATTGGGTTAAAAAAACAAAAAAAACAAAGAACGCAGATAAATTGGTGTATGTGCTTTTTTATTTAAACACACGGGTACCCTAAAAATATAATACAGATGCCATACACATGAACTAACCTCTTGGAAACTTCCATATAGATATTTCAGTGGCCTCAACACCAGCCAGATGAGAGGAGCAGAGAGTCGGTCAAAGTTTTCTGTCTTTTTGACTGCTGTTTTATGGTCTGAACCCTGAAAAGATGCCTCTTCCCAGACACAAAGACTGGCTTTGCTGTTAGCTGGGAGAAAGAGGAGCAGAGAAGGCCATGAAGAGCTAAGGGTCAGCCCTGTTGACTACAGTCTTCACTGAAAACAGTCATAGAGCCGTGTACTGGGGTTGCGCCGCTATCCTACCCATGCCATCTTACCCAACCACAACGGGACCACACACTGAGGACAGGGTAGCTTCATCTCTTTGGTGACACCATCACCAAGCGTACCAATTAGTTCCAGTTTTAATGGGACTTTGATCTGATCTGAACCCTATCTCCCGATAGCAGGCCTGTAATGTTGTCCAGAGCTCATGAAATTTGATTATTATCTAAGAATTTGAACTTGCATTTTAACTGCAGCAGCAGCAGTGATGATACGAATGATATTGTGACCTTTCTAGTCATAACAGTTGTGGAGAACTAGAAATGTGAAAGTCCAAAAAGTCCCCAAAAAAAAAAAAGCTAATATATTCTGCATTTCACAATCTTGGACACAAACTTACTTTTGAATGCTTAGTATTGGCAATAGAGTTTTTACTGATATTCTCAAGTCCTCTTTGGGACAGTATGCATAAATAAATTCTTCTATGCATAAAGAAATAATAAAAAAAAATGCTTTCTCCAGCCCTGCACGAGGTAAYTTCATGGACTGCAGTGGGCCACTTTGTCCGTGAATTGTGCTGTCCTTTCCCAAGTTCTCACAGAAAAGGATATCCTGATACCAGGCTTTTCTTCTGGAAGTACCTGGCAGCTTCCAAAGGAATAGGAAAATTCACTTCAAGGCACACCTCACCAGCCTCACTGCTCGAGGGTGGTATCAAGCACACTCTCTGCAGCAAGACAGAACTTCTAACAGGGATAAAGTAGTGAACAAAGGTGAATCCGTTTTTCTCTTGCTCAGAGGAGTTCTCAAGGACAGAACAGGTAACCCTTAGGTCTCCTCCTGCTACACACAGGTTAATTCCACCAGGTTAACAGAGATACTTTTGTAACTGCAGGACAACAAGGATGAAATGAGAGCTTGAAAGCAACATTCAGAGTCCTCATAAATAGCAAAGCAACCGTACTCCAGATGAATTTTCTGATTCATCAGTGTTCTGTAGAGCCAGTCTTAAGAACAGACACATCTACCAGACACTTTGTATGTCTGCCCAAGGTAGCACAYATTTCCATGCCATACCATGAGGAAATGGCTTTGCAATCCCATTACTAATTGTAATGGGATTACTAATATGTACTCCTTCTCAAGTGGTGGTACTTATGGAAAAACACCACCAAAACCATGCCTAGAGGCATATCGATTTGTCCTTCTTAGTTCACTTCCCCATAAAATAGTAAAGACATTATGCACATAAAGAAGCCTCAGTAAAGTTTGAAGAAAATTATCATTATAAAACAATCCTCCTATTCTTTATTGAGCTTGTGGTTATTAAGGAAGCTTGCTTTTTCTTCTTTTTCTCTTTACATACACCTTCTACTAATCTAATCTGTTTATAAACAAAATATAGTCATGCTATTCAGAAAAAAAGAGGGTGAAATTGTAACTCAAACCTAGAAACCTATGTTAAATAATTACACATGCAACACCATTTTTCAGGACCTGCTGATACTGGATATGTTTCAAAATCTAAGTTCCTGAGTCCTGGATCCAACCTAAAGACAGACACCAACAGTCCTTGCTTTGCTTGCACTTTCCAATCTTCCTTTAACTCGAGGAGTTTTGAGTGCACAAATAATTCAGGATTAGTCCTCAGCCAGTTCCACTCAGAGCCAAATCTGGTTGAGAAGTTTCCAATGCAGCCAGTCACTGTAGGAACGTTGGCTTCACTGAGGTTGTACAGGGTAGAAGTTAGGACAGAGTTTGCMAAATGGTAGCTCTAGGTCTGCAGTTAAATTGGAAACAACAGTCAACATGAAAGGAAGAAAAGCAAAAATGACTGTAAGCCAGTCATTACCACCTCAGGGCAGAGAGATGAGTTTCACATGAAGTAGGGAGATTTCCAAGGGACAGTTTGCCATCGTAGTCTTCATGTGCCTCAGACAGACCTTCTTGAGCTGAATTTCAGTCCTTGATGTTATCCTATTTTGTCAGCCTAACAAGCCCTTCACTGTGCAGTTTACTGGAGCCACTTCAGAGTAACCCTCCAAGTGTTTTTTTCTGAACCATTTAGGAAAGCAACATTCACACAGCATTCACATTTTCTTCCCTGCAAAGCGCAAGGCTTAACAGCATCCTCTAAGTTTCTGCTTTATGGTTTTTTTTTTTTCTGTTATTTACCCTCTCTCCACTAGATGCTACACTGAGACCATCAAACATTAATTGAGCTAAATAACATAAATTTTAAAACTCAGCACAAAATAAAGTATTTAAAACAGAAAGGTGATATCATTGCTGTGCGTGTGCTGTTTCTATCTGTATGGTATGAAGAAAAGACTAGTCTCTCTCACACTGGAGTAACTGCACCAACTTCATCAGAGCTTCTTATTTACAGTTGCRTGAATGAGGAGAAAAACAAGTCCATTCATATTACTGTTATCACTCAGACAGAGCTGTAGCACATAATTATCCAAATGTATAAAGTGGTTTACCAAAAGCATGTCACAAAACCTAAAATTAACAGAATACACTCATGACAATGAGACAGTCCCTTTTCTATTCCTTTATACTTTATCTTAGAAATCAAAACTTGCATGTTTATCTGGAAGAATTGTACAGCAGATTGTGTTTTTGATACGGTTCACAGTTCAAATAATATTCTAGATAGACATTATGTTCCCCCATCTTGTGTGTGTATTTCCCAACTGGGGAAGTAAGAACACGGGTGGCTCCCACAGAGCCTGCCGGGCTGTTCTTCAGCTGGTGATGGGAATTGTGCAAAGCCTCGTAGTAAACAGAGATCCTCTTACCTCTCAGCAAAGGCGGGCCAGGATGAGCATTTCTGCATACTGTTTCTTGTGTGACAAGTTTACTGGATAAATATGTTACGGCCTGTCTTGGAGTCTTTACTTAGGCAAAGCAAATCCACCTTGGAGGCTGTTTTGCCTGCGCAAGGGACTGTGCTTTTACCGGGTTATAGTTTAGACCACATTCCTAGAGGTTGCTTTTTGTGKATACCCTGCCATTTGTYACGCTATTTGGAGGGCAATGTGTGTTACTGCATAACTGCTGGTRTTTTTATTGTTTTAGGAAAAGGGCAAACAGAATTCAGTGGAGCTTAAGTATGAGTTGGTTCCGGTACAGCATCGCTGATATGCTTCCTTTCCAACAAAAACTGAAGCATTGCTTCAAAGCGGTGCGATGTTTGCCTATCTTGCTGTTAACATGTTTTCATTGGCTTATCCAAACTTAATCTAGGACAAAAGCTGGAACAGAAAWTGATATTCTGTTAAAGTTGAATGAGGCTTTATAGAAGTAAGAAGTATTCTACTTACTGGTCAGGAAACCTATCTGTTGCTGGTGYGATGAACTTCCAACTACTGTGATGTGCACCAGCTGAGGAGCTAGCCCRGGTGCCCTGCAAAATTATCCTTGAGCTCTGATCTCCTCAATGACCATCAAAAAGGTCATTTTCAGATTAGTATGGAGAGAGGTAGATTAAGAAACTGAGGGGAGGGAAACCCAGTTACTTTCTTTTCTTCTTTCCTTCTCTCTTTTTCTTACTAGTATTTGTGGTAAAGTTCAAATCAGCTTAGCCAGCAACAACACACAGCATTATCCTAAGCCATAGACTTTTTACTGTGTTTCAGACCAAAGGTTTAATTTTGGTAGATTTTCTCTTAATACATCCCGGTGGAAAGCATGGGAGATTTCCCGCAGGTCGGGAGATAAAGCACCAGATTCAGAACTGCTCACAGACAGAGTTAAAAAAACAAGAACCCTCGATATTTTATGGTTGGTTACACCAAGATACTAGTACTGAAAAGCAACATTTGTCCTCTGGTATTTACCTTACTTGCTGTCTCCATTCAGAAAGCTCAAAGCAAACAAAAGCTCCAGCATGAAGTAGGTCATAATTCTCTGCACAATCAAACAAAAGGTCACGACCAAAATGAAAGGGAGTTTCCTTCCTAATTATCCTTGGAAATAAGGGATCTGCCATTGGGAGGGATTCTGCATGCCTAAGGGAATTGTAAATGAGAGCTCAGTAGGGCTTCTCGTCTCTAGCCAACAGGTTCATCTTCAGCTCAGGTCAGTATTGATTGAAAATTGTTATTCTGGGCTGTGTGCTCAGTACCCAGGGACTGCATATGGGGATTTAATCAYGTTCCCAGAGGAGATGCAGCCACATCACATAAAAACACTGCTGGACCTGARGTGAATTTCTAATTTTGCTGGCTGACTGACCAGTAGAGAGGCTGATCCTGGGAAGKGACTGTAAAGACTAAAATATGTCAAGGGCAGGATGGCACTTGACTGCAGCACGGACTGCAGAGAAGCAAAACATGGCAAAGGGTGAGCAGTTGGCATTGCTGCCTCTCAATATACACACATTTTTGTGGTCAGACAGAAGAGTTAGTACTCTGGAGGCTGGCAGARCACCACTCTTTGTGAGTACCATCTACTACAATGAGGTCTCTGTGTGACGTGACCCTAGATCTTTGATGCCATGTCCATGGTGGAGTTGAACTGGGCTGACTCTACCATGACATGTCTGTCTARCACCTCGCTGCAGCTGCTAGAAGCCCCAAACGGGACTGGATAGTGACTCCCTTGGCACTGGAGCCGGGCTGATAAAGCCACAGGGACTACAGTTCTCCCCAACCAAAGCACAAGTGCCCTTCAGTTGAAAAGGTGACCATTAAAAGAATTAGTTTTGTGGCCCATGTGGCCCATYGTGCCCTTACTGGTGGTGGAGGTGGGAGAAGAGTTTGGTGGAATATTGTAGAAGTTGAAAAYAGCCTGATGTTGAAGTAGAGAAATACTTCATCTGCACATACTAGAAAACACAGCAACAATGTTTTGATGGTCCCTTTCTTCTACTAAAAACTTCTTTGTTTGGACAGTGTCTGAGGATTTGTGGGTGGAGAAATCCTGCCTGCTAAGGAAAACCAGGGAGGAGACATTTAGCTTTCCCAGATCCTTGGGCTGGAACTCGCTGTCTTTGTTTGTAAATAGACATTGTCCCTTCTGCATCGTGTGTGGCTCATTTCTGCTGCAGTTAACCCCATGGCAGAAGCACTACACAAGAAATAGCAACAAAACCCAAAAGTGTCACAATTTGCAACACTGGAAATTTTGCTTTGCTAGAACTGCGATTTTTTTCCCCCCAGCTAGTTTTCCTGCAGGGCAGCTTAGCAAATAGCTGGTTACGCTGCCTCACACTCCGAGTGCGGCGCTGCTGGTTTTAACCTTCAAATCACCACTGCAGGCTGTCCTGTTTGTAGGAAAAGTAACCCCAGAAAAGTCTTGACAAGCAGAACTACTTTTAGGTGACAAGCACACGGAAAATGCCTGCTCACATCAGGCCTGACCCTATAGCACTAAACCCACACAGGCTTTCCCTGTATTTTCTTTCCTGTATAGCACCTTGCAGGAACACTGCACTGTCCTTGTGACAACTCATCTCACACCATCTTCTAGCTTGCCCCAGTCTTCACCTTTCCCTGCCATTTCTACCTCAAAACCACCACGACTGACCTCACCTCTCTTGATTTTACTTTACTTTGTTTCATACCACAATTTCCACAGGTCTTTTAAAAGGYAGAGATTCCTATGTGACATTTCTCATTCCTTTTGCTGTTTTCTCTTGCKGTCCTGATAATCTCTAAGGAACCTTCCTCTACATTTCAGGGAAAGAAAAGCAGTTCTGAGGTTCTCTCTGTTTCAAATCCAGGTCCCTGGTGCCAAATTCACCAATGAGTCTGCAGGAGCTTTGGGCCATTCCTAGCAATTCCGCATCCTCTGTGGGAGGCAGCTCAGGGGATGGGAGGCTCAGAGCCTTTTTGAGGCAAAGCCATGGGAAAGCTGAGCCAAATTGTGGATTTTCACATTCACMTGCAGGAGCAGGTGACACTGCTAACATTTCCTGTGTCATTTGACAGAGTCATCACAAATAAAGAAATAAACAAAATAAAATCAATGCAAGGATCACATTCCCTGCGCCACCTCAAATATAACAGCTTTTAGTGCACACCRTTAATTGCATTTGGCACCAAAGGCTCACAACTTCCTTTGCAGCCCTATGTCACTAGGTTATCTTCSATTGGCAAAATCTGTGCCTCAAATAAAAAGTGCAAAACAACTTTTCTGTTTTTTAATATGGTTAAACGTAACACATGTGCAGTAATGTGATTGTAAAGACAAACCTGCCAGCTGCAGCAGGTGCAGTTCCTCCACAGAGGGACAGTCAGACCCCCCGGTCCTCCATGGCTTCCACTATCCCTGGAGAGGGCTCTGTGCCGGGAGATGCTGGAGCCCCATCTGGAGCCTCATCGCTAGGGATTTCCATCTTCACACSCTGTCCTGGGAGCAGGAACCACGAGCCCAGCTCTGGCTACTGCTCCAGCACTTGCATTGTGATGCCGGCGGGTGGGTGTCTCAGAGAAGCCCAGGAGTCCATCCTGCCAAATTAAGCCAAGGGCTCTGGTCAGGCACGTAGCAAATCCACTAGCTTAGTATGGCAGCTGAAGGTTGGTTTTGATAATACTTTTAATGCACCATGCTGTATCTGGTAGAAGTAATTAGCTCTTGGTTAATGCACCATTTAATACTCTTAATTCTTTTGCTGAAACTGCCAGGCTGGTGATTTTTATTTTTAGCTTAGCCTGAACTCCTTGATTTTGCTTTTGTGAAATAAAGAATTAGATCCTGCTAGCATAAGGTTTAAACAAACATCCTGAAGTTGAAAATGACACTAATTAAATCTTTTCAGCACCGACTGATCCAGGTGATTCTTTCAGGGCTATCCTCTCAAGAGAAAATATATATGGAAACTTTGTGTTTAAAAKGCAGCTAGTCAGACATTCAGAAAATAGATGCGCTTGTGCATTTGCATCACACAACCTACAGACAATCAATTTGAAGTTACTAACTTAAACATCACTTAGTAAAGCATTAATAGTAGAACTGAATGCAGAAGGAGATTTGGCCAGCATAACCATATAGGCTTGTGACCAGCTCAGACACCAACACAGGCTGCAAACCTTGGTCTGAGGGCCCTCTCCTCCTGTCACACATCCTCAGTTCTTAGTCCAGTCACAGCAGATAATCTGGCAAAAAGACTGCAGCAGTTTATTCCTGACACTGGCTAATTGCACCTCACCTTTTCCTAGAGCAAGAGCAAGGCAAAACACAAGAAGTCATGAAGAACTCATGAAGTAAAGCTTTACAAAACCATGTTTCAAGGAAAGRGAGGCAGAGTTGAGGAATGAGAATATATTGCCATGTATCATGGGTATCAAGAAAAYAAGAAAGCAGAGAGGATTCTGATTCTTTTGGTGCTTTGGTGTGATGCTAAGATTTGATATGGTAAAGATGATTGGCTTTCTGAATAYGCACCACGCTTGTGTAGAGGGCATCAGGTATAACCAGGAAAAGAAGAAAAACACGGAAGATATCTCATAGGGAGCTTTTGGGGGCAATATCATCTTTGACAGAATGGCACTGCAATACTAGCTCGCCTCTCAAAAAAAAAAAAAAAAAGAAAAAAGAAAAAAGTAACACTGGTCAAATCTGTAAAGTGATAAGAAGGTTTCACAATGAAAGAGGAATRCCTATAACAATGAGGTGTGAATATGAGTTGACCATAAAGTGATATAGTTTCTGCAGGTTGAAACTTCTGTCACAGAGGAAGAGGGCGGAGGACATACTACTTCAAAAAGGAAATTTTGTCCTAACCTTCAAAATTCTGAGTGATCCAAAYGGAGGCTTGATCCCAATGACCCTCCCAGAAGGCATACAGCTACATATGGTATAGAAGAATCCCACATGTCCTATCCTGGTCAAATTCTCTGTTCTTCCAATCAGGAAAAGCTGACCAAAAGCTCTTACACCAGCCCTGTGCCAAATGGCTGCATTAAGGAATCTTTCCCCAGCTACGTGCTCTGCTTTTCACAACTGTTTTACATCTGCAGACAAAAATCTCTACCTCAGATCTTACAGGGTATTCACCTACGTGTCAGGCAGGGCTGATCATTCACATTTACTTCAGTCTTACCTAAGTAAGCAGTTTAACAAGCTCATCGGATGGCACAGCTAATTTGTAAGTCAATATTTCAGCTTTGTCTTTGACAGTATGCACCATCTTTTTATGCATCAAGAACATCTTTAATTTACATATGCAATCTCTCCAAGCTGTTCAGGTGTGACTATGTTATAAAAGCTACCTGATCCCAGGATAGCTTTGTTTACCTAATTCATTGATTTGCTCTGCCAGCCTTGGACAGCACAGAGACATGGCAAATCCGTTTTCTGTAGCTTAAAGATCAGCCACAAGACCTCAATCTGGCTCCTACAAAGACAGTACAAGCTACAAGGCCATGTTTTCTATGTTGACAGATCTTCTTAATAATTTTTCAAGAGGTTTAGAACACAAGATTGTGCTAGATTTAGATGTTGGGGAGGGTGTAATGTAAGATAATGAAAAGTCTGCAGGTTTTGTGTAGGAGTTAAGCAGGGTTGTTTTAAGAAATRTAGCAGACTTACTGTTGATGTAATTTTACAAGAAAACCTAGAGGTTTACTTTTATGTGTTGCATCCAATTTGCAACTGAAGCCTTGAATCAAACACAGGCTATACCACACTAGGGCAAATAWCGTAATAAAGTAATATTTGCATATGTATCAATACAGGGTATCAGAATGAGCAGTTCACATACCCAGTTCTGCAATAAGATTCCTGTGCAACTAGTTGRTTTTGTTGCAATCTTGCATACGATCTAAGGATGTCTCCACTTGTGCTGGCAGTCAGCTGCACAGGTTGTTACACAACTCTGCACATGTGCAAATTATGCCTTGAAACTGGCTCTGCCCAGCTCTCAAGATTGCGTTTCTTACATGATCAGTAATTTACTGCTTGTGATTGGCGTTCATACCTTTGTGGCTTCTGGTAACATCCTGTCCCAGTATTTTTTTCAAGGTCATTGTTATCGTCTTGCTCTCCTACTCTGTGTGGCCCATCCAGTAATCCCCTGCGTTTCTTCAGCAGACTTCCACGATATGGCTTCCTGATGACATAACCAAYGTTTTATTAGCAGGACCTTAGCACGCACACATCCATCTTCTAGCGTCACTGGCTAGATCACTGTACAGAAATAACTGTCCATTAAAATGTGTGTCTAACTAACTAGAGAGAGAGTAATATAAACACAAAACAATGTTTAGCTAAGTACCTGTTATTTATATCTGTTAGTTACAGCAGTATCCCTGCTATGTTATCAGGAATGTTCTAAAACCTATGTGAATTTCTAACCAAAGAGGCTGACACAATCTAGAGAGCTTTTTGAAGTCAAAGACTGACCAACCCAACCAGATAATCATCATGAATCCACACTTAGTTTTTGGTCATCAGTTAACTCCACTCTGCTCGATAATCACAAGTTTTCCGTATCAGCACAAAAAGTCATCTATAAAGAAACCATATTCATTACCATTAAATATTCTGATTATTTTTAAACAAACCTCAACCAAGTTTTTGTAGCCCGGAACACTTCAATACCTGTCCAGAGCTGCCTGCATTTCAGTTACTGTGACTCTGAAGCAGCAGCATGGTAGAGAGGACTACTGTAATGAGGTTTCTAGATCAGTGTCTTGTCTTTTACAGGGCTTATCAGTTTTTATCATAGTGCCAAGTAATCAGTCCTACCCATCTTTTGATTTTTGCCTTCATCAATMAGTTTGGTTTCTAACCAGCTTGTGAACACTTAATTGTAGCTGTTTTAAATATAGCTTTTGTACAGAGCAGGAAAAAAGGTGAAATTCAAACACAGGATTATTTTCATAGAGATTCACAGAAAAAGCTCCGAGTCCAGCTTCCTAAAATATCCTTCCAGGCCGGTTCCAAATAGCTTCTCTGTGACTAACATTTCCATGACTTGATTTACAGGCACACTTAGCATCTACCACTCATTAAACATACTTAAACTTATTGGTGGCTTGACTCCTCTGAAAAATTAGGCCTAATAGCATTCTACATAGAAGAGAATATAAATATCTATTAACCTGTAACGATTTACACCAGCACAACATTTATAAAGCTATGAATAATGTGCAGAGTCAWGAACATGATACTAACAGAGACTGAATAATTCATTGCAAAATTGGGGCACACTTTAATCAAATACTTATTCGAAAAAGTGTTTTCCTTATTCAGTGCCTCAATACATGTTTGAACAATATTCTGTAAATATTTCATGCAAGTTTTGGCAATTTACACCACTGAATAATTATTTTTGAATCAATTTCCTCCTGCTTAACTATAGTTATTTATTCACTGAGCAGGTTCTGTCTAAGCTAATAAAAAGGCAAGGCATTAGCCCCCAAATACTTACAATCTTAGCTTCAGACACACAAGCTTGCATACAAGCAGATTTCTACGCTACCACAATATTTCTGGGATGAGAATGGAAATAAAAGTATGGGGARCAAAAGAGAGGAAGAAAAATGACATAAAAGTTACAAATATAAGATCGTTGGTTATTTATTGGTCAACATGTCTTTATTTCATTGACTGTCATAATTTAGATTATTTTTGATCTTTATGTGCCTTTCTCTTCTTTGATTCTAACCCTTAAGTTTCCCATTTTTTTCCTATCATTCTCTATTCTTTTAAAGATTGACTGCTTTTCATCTGCTTCTAATTAGCCGCCCCTGACTTTATGCTATGCTTGAAGGGCTGTAAAGGCACAAGTTCTACAACCATGACAAGATTTTTCAAGATCTGTTTCCAAGGCATGCACATTTCAGATGCTGCTTTTGTCTAATTTCCTTTAGTTTTCAGATAAYTACACACTATCATTTTGAAAAAAATTCACCTATCACCAGTGGTCGAAACAGGACCATTGTGGCATTTTGTGAGGCAGAATCTTACAGATATTCCTCAGTACAATAGTATAGTACTACATGTAGTAGGTATGTGTATAAAAAAAAGGCCTTATATTTTACTTCACTTTTGTACTTCACTATACAAGGCATGGCACTTTAGAAGTTTCAAAGAAATTCCTTCCTATTAGGGTGTTTGCCCTCAGTTCTTCTTTGGCTCTCAGGAAAGGCCACTGTTGTAAGATCACATACTCCTATATAATTATCCATATATATTATATAGTTATATATAATTAATTATATATTACTATAGCTATTAGCTGGATTTTTTTTTTTCCTCAATCCAAAGTGTCTAAAGCAATGTGATGCCTGTGCTGCAGCCCTTCAGAGCAGGTGTTTGGCCTCATGAACCAGAAGGACAAGGTGTTGAGCTGCTGTGTGGCATGGGGGAATTAAAGAGGTCTGGGGACAGCACTGGAAGCCCAGCTAAGGTGATGGGAACMAAACCTGCCTCCTGGAGTGCATCCATTGGGCACCAAGTCAATGAGCTCTGCGACATCCCTGTGGTGGGAAGGGGACAAAGTCGGGAGACTCACTTCAAACACGTGGAAAACGCCCGCGTAGATGCAGCCCACAGTGCCATGCAGACGTAATCCTCTTGCAGTGTATCACACCTGTGCTTTGCCAATAACAAAATGACATTTTGAAAGAGCTTCTAGATGAAAACTGGCATTACAGTTTCGTCACAGTAGTAATACATAGGCAAATTGTTTACTACTCTAACAATATACCTCTCGCTATAGGATTTTACTGGGCTTTGCAATTAACATGTCACTGAAGCAAAAGAAAATAAATAAATTGAAGACAGGCAAAAACTGCTTTTAWAAATACATATTATAACCCATTAAGAGTCTCCCTTGTCCTCAAAATAAAAAACAAACAAGAAAACAGTTTTAAAAGATGGACTCTCTGCCAACTAGTTAAACAGAAACTCTGTCAAATAGTTAAATCTCTGTCTCAGCCTCTGATCAGATCCAAATTCTTTAAAAAGTAGTGCAAATTAGATATTTTCTGATTTAGACATTTTGATATMCATAAGTATATGATATACATAAGTATATCATATTTTATCATATCATATTTTGATATACATAAGTATATTTTTGTAACTGGGAATTGGCCCAGGCTGGGAGTCCTTGTWCTTTCCTGATATTTTCCTTCTCAACACATCAAAACTTTCTTTAAAAAGTAGTGCAAATTAGATATTTTCTGATTTAGACATTTTGATATACATAAGTATCTGAAAGTTTTGATGTGTTGAGAAGGAAAATATCAGGAAAGTACAAGGACTCCCAGCCTGGGCCAATTCCCAGTTACAAAAAGAGTGAGCTAGGGTAATGACACTGCACTTAGGGCAACGCCCCAGGTAAATGGAGTTTTTCCACTTCTAGTTTGGTGAATATTGAATTTATCTACCCTTGTAACAAGAGTAATAAACATATGAATTCATGAACATTTTTATTTACTGCCATTCTTCTGTTATTACCTTACTCAAGCAAGGACTACAATGATTATTTCATACGGTAGGACTGTATGACTGCAAAAAGAAATTTTCTAACTTTAACTCTTGGCTTGATTATTTTATATCTTGTGCTGATAATGAAACACCAAATGAGAACAGAATTGAGCCTAGGAGATGGAATATCAGAATAATTTTGTATCTTGTCACCAGGTAATGATTTTAACAGTATCTCTTACTTAACTGTCTTCATTAATGACTTTACGGTCATTTGACTTATCGTCAAATATTTTTCATCAACTCTGACTGGGTGGAATTGAGTGTGTTCTGGGGCAAATGATTAGCTTAATGAGGAAGTGGCCAATTTCCTGAAGAAATGTCTTACACAGTTCCTGCTTTTTTTAAAAAAAGGACTGCGACATGGACACTTTGGCATTACAAGATATAAAAATTACTTAACTTGACAGTTTGGTGCATTTATATTAATCCTGTAGAGGAAAGAGGCAGATGAATAGATGTTCTCACCTAGTGGAATAGAAGGGAAAATTTGTCCCTCCAAGTCCTTTTGTTCTGCAAAGAAACCTTCATTACAAAGAGGCTGTGCTCAAGGAGCAGATAATCATTTAGCTTCTCATGCTCTCTGCAGGTTTCACTAGCCGATCAATTTACCTTTGGGTGTTAAGGCTCACAGACACTAAAGGACAGAGCTGTGCGATAAACCTTTGACAAACATTGAGTCAGGCCTTACATCGTTCTCCATGATACTTGGATGCTGTTATGGGGAAACATATTTAACTTTAGTAGTCAAGGAGAAATAACACAGAATTTCAGGAAATGTAAAAATTACAGACAAATGTGCCACTATATTTGGTAGAACTAGAGAAGCTGTAGAAGGAAACAGCTATCAGCATTAGRTCATCTAGTCCATCTCCTTGCCAATACAAAGGATATTTCTCTACAGCCTTTGCAAGCAAACCTGATAATCAGGCTTGCCATAATCAAAACTGGCAAGAGCCTTAATACCTGATGTGAAAAAATAAAAAAAAGGCACAAACCCCTAATATTTACTTTGTCTGCATCTTTCTCAGACTGTAAGCAGAAAGGATAGACGGCCCTTGAGTGTTTGTGTACGGACAAATTCTGCACTGTGTTAACTGTGTCTCCACACTTGACAATTTATGCCATCTTGGATATTTCCGGTAAATTTAAGTAACAAAATTCTACATAGGAGGTTTAATATTTTTGCCCTATTTGCTAAATAAAAGATGTACAATTTACCCACCTGCATCAGCAAGTTGTGACAAGCTTGCTATAATACAAAAAGCCTGTGTGTTTAGCGAACAGAGTTTTAACACATTAAAAGATTATAGCTTTAGCCTTCTCTCTCTCTTCTCTCTTTTCTGCAGCAAACTCCTTTGTAAGTGAGCTCTCCAAGCAAACATTTCTCCCTCAGAAAGTGACTCAGAATACTATTAAGACATAYATAAACAAAGCAGAGTGTATGTCCMTTTTCAAAACTGCACCTTGTTAATAGTCTACTGTGAAATGAGGAAGATAAAGGAAGCTGGACAGCCCTTGGAGAAACATCTGCAATTAGAAGATATCCTCATTCCCTCATACAAATGAGGTAATAAAAGATGAAATGATATGGAATGTGCATGACAATCACTAGCTTGGCAATGAGTACTGCTCTTAACTAAGCAGAATGCTTCTCTTAAAAGATTCATCTTTGTTAATGCTAGTCACCAAACACCACTGACCAAACAAGGTATTCWGTGGATGATGAGCAAAAAGACATTATTGCTTTGAGGCCAGGGACTCTCCTGGTGATCGTCACTCTGCCGTTGCACGTAACATAGGCACATAGGACAACCTGGAATGCTCAGGTAGCAGGATTGCACTTGCAGATCAGGCTGCATGGCCCACCAGAAACCATTCCCTGGGCTACGATGGTGCAAACAYCACTGTTCTGCAGTTTAAAAAGAAAAATAAAACATGAGATTTTTTTTTTTTTAATTGAATATAAGCCTGCCAGTCAGCTTATGTAATGATTAGATCAAATCCAAGGAACAGGAATAGGCATATAAAATATTCATTATTTGTTCCTTGTCATCTAGTAGTCCTTTCTGTTTAGCTTAGCTTTAGTTTAGCTTTAGTTTAGCTTTCAGGACAGCCAAACTGACTACCACTATGTGATCTATTTAAAATATATTAGTCCAAATCTAGTTCTCAAATACTGAGTGTTTAAGGGGATGTAGGAAGTTGTAAATTGAAAATTATGTCTTCCCAAAGCAAAGACGCATCAGAATMATGCAGAACATTCGAAAAATATCCACAGAAGACAGACTTTCAAAGAAAGTATGAGTAGCTTTTCTTTGAATGTTGCAGAACCARACAAGAATTATTACGCAACAGATCCAGTTGTCTTCTCTGATGTACCATCTCACCTCTCAGATTACTCCTACCCTTTGCTGGTCATTACCAGTAGAGATCCAGAGTCTCGCTGAATGAAAATCAGCATTATTCCATCAAAAATAGTAAAGATATACTTTTTTTTTCATTAGCTAAAGATCTGAAAAAGATCCAAAAACTGGAGGCTATGTTAACAAAACATGGCTTTTCTAAAGAAAGTGATATTTTTCTACTCCCTGCAATTCCTTGAGATTGTAAACAGCACAGTGATCAAAAATTAAATAACAGTTTTAATAAAATTTGATATTCTCCCAGCAAAACGCTGCGTTAGATGTGGTCATGGAACACCAATCAGTGAGAAATCAGCTCAGATACAGGAAAAAAAGTAGAAATAATTTGTCATTTTTTAACTTCACAAAGATGACTGTAAAATTCCCCTCTGTATCCTACTAAAACTGGTTTGCTACATTTATTAATGAATAAGTAAAAAGTAAGCACTGAMAGGCTGTCGATGACACAAATTAGTGGAGCACAACAAATCAAGAGTTTGATAAAACAAAAGCATGGGTCTGCCAAYGGAAATCAGCAAAAAAATATATAAAAACACCAAAGGATAAAAAAAGAGATAGTCCCCTGAAATACAGCTTTACTGCTTTTTCTGTGTTTGCTTTTGCATCAAGCATTTTTTTTCCTATAAAATGGTAGCATAATTATGCATTAATCAGCTTTAGMTAAAGAGGATTGAAATCTAGATCTTGATTTTTTTTGTCACCTAGAATATCTTGTCCTGATCTTGTCTTCTCCCAGCCAAACAAGTCCAGCTCCCTGGGCTTATAGATTATGTCCTGTAGGTCCCTGTTGGGTCCTTTCCAGGTGCTCAYGATACCTCCCTGCCAAGGGAACTGCTGAGGACACTGTAGAGCATCTTCTTCAGTGTTGGACAACCCTTAAAAAAAATACGCGGACAGCTCTAACACAGACTTCCCCTCCATTCCAGAACATCTCCCTTGCCATCCCAACTCCATCCAAACGTAGGAGTTAAAATGGACAGAGATCATTTTGTTATCATAAAAACACAGACACCTCTCTGGCAGCACCAGTGGTTAAGGGCCGCCTCACAGCACTCGAGCATAGGAAGTGACAAATAACATCTCTAGCTAAGAATTTCAGGAGAGTCTACTTCTATTTAGATAAAACCAGAAGAGTTCAGAGAAGAATCACCCAAAGTGATGCTGAAAGGGCAGAGGAGCTATAAACTCCCTTGATTTCTGCAGAGAGAACCTTCAGCAACAACAGGGCAAATCTGTTTCAACAGCAGCTTTCAGACTTTTCAGATCATGCCCCATTTGTTTTCTCTAACAGTTTAGATGCTCCCTGGCATCTCTGGACCCACTCACCAGAAACAAARCAAGCTGGAGCACAGCTCTTGCTGAACACTGGCAGCAGTGGGGCACCCCTTGCCCATGAGGTCTCCTGGGCCACATCCTGGAAGTTGCAATTAGGCTGTTTTCCTATTCCTATACATGGACAGTAGATGGGGGATAAGGAGGACTTGAGCCAAAGGCTGCAGAACTCCCTGAAGGCACCAGCAAGAGCTGCAGTTCCACCCACCCGAGGGTCCGGATTTGTCAGGATGTAGGCATCAGGCGTAGCTAAAAGTGACTGTACTGACCAAAATGCAGGTTACTCAAACTTTCTCTCCTCTTCCTAGTGTCACTCTTGCCAGAAATCTGTAATAAGTGAAAGTAGTACACTTCCTAAGCCTATGGAACCATCATTTGGCCAATAGATAGCACAGATCAATTGTGATGCTGGGCTGATCTGTTTTTTTCATTATTGATCAGGGAAAAATTGGCTTGCTTTCAGTCACATTTTTCATCCTCCTGCCATAGCATAAGGATCCCAGTCCCATGTCCCTGACAGTGCAGAGTCTGCACAGCTGGCTCCTTGCACACTGGTCTCCCTCAGCTCCAGGGTGRTCCCGGGTAGGAGGATGGAGGGGATTCTATGACAGAGCTATACTTTGCTCTATAGGAGCTGATGCCACATGGCGCGAGTTAGAACATGTTTCAGGGCTGTTTTTTTCCCCTCAGCCAGGGACATAACCTGATAGAAACTTTGGATCTATGGTCAAAATATCCACATAGGCCATTTTTCTTTTTTCTTTTTTAGTCGCAGTTCCTTGAGCCTCAAAGCACAAAGAAGAAACTTTCTTGGCACAAAGAAGAAATCCACTTGCTGCTAGAAGGYGGTTCAGACCTTTCTGAGGAAGCAGCATGCTTTTAAAGAGCCAAAGTTCACCGTGCCAAAGGAAACYCCTCAGCTGGTGGGACACCTGCCGCATGTACCTTACATTAAGCTTTGCTTAAACACAGATCTTTGGTTGGTGGTACCATCCAAATCCTGTCCACCCCAACGGCACGTTCTCCATCTGTGGTAACTAAATATTTCAGAGTTGCCTGCATGAGGAGGCTTCATTTTGGTCTTATTGATAGCTGACAGTAACATGGTGGCCGGCCTCCCCCATCATTAATCCAGACTCCTATTAATCCAGCCCTTGGGCTAGGAGATGGTTTTCCAGCCAGCATGGCCTTGGCACTTAAAAACCCGGTAAGTGCTAGAATCTCAGGCTGCAGCTCAACAAAGCCTGCTAATGCTATTAAATGCAACCATGCCCTCAAAAATTACGTGCTTTGCTGAATCCCTTAAAAAAAAAAAAAAGTTCTCTTTCAGAGAGAATGTCAAGCGTTATTCCCACTGGGCAGGAGTTACTCAAGCACATACGCTCACTGACTTGCTGCCAATGCTCGTGTGAGCGACTGCCCAGTAAAAGGTACCCAGAGTTCACATCTGACACGCAGAATCTTATCCAGGATGTTCTCTGCCTGACAGACCATTGCTCTTTGGCCCATGAAATTATTGATTATCWTCAGCAAAGGAGCAGGGAGAAACCTTGTTTCCATAGTCTGCTCAGAAATTGGTGATTTTTCTTAAATTCCTTACAGGGACATTGAGCAATAGAAAAAAAAGCTATTTTTAAAAACTAGGCAAGCATTATTTCATAGCTGACAGCCTGTGAATCTACCCACCCACTGCAGAGTAAARGAATTTTTATTAGTTGAGTTATAAAACTCTTGATGAGTTTAGGATGGTATGATGGAGGCAGGCACTAAATGACAGCAAACGASAGGTACAATTTGATCTATATAATACACATGGCTTTTAAGGTAATCTGCTTTTGTGATAAAAAAATGTATTCTACATGCCCATTGGTAGACTGCATAGAAGCTAATGCAAAGGAAGATATAAAGTGTTAAAAAAAAGAGTTACAAGAAATGGAAAGTCATAGAAGACACATAAAGCGAAAAAATACTTCTGCGCTATAGCCTGTGGAAAGATTTTTTGGATCATAACAGAAGAGATAGCAGTCTCTTTGCTCCTCTTAACTGCTTTCAATAGCAATAAAAATGTGTGTATACACACACATATATATATACACACACATACATGTAGCAAGCCAACATTCAAAACAAACAGAAGAGAAACTAGGGCTTGAGATGCAGGCAGAGGGAACAGTGTTCCACGCTCCATAAAATTATCTGTCCAAAAAACCTGGTTATTTCTTTTTGGTTAAGTTACCCACTTGAGGGAATAACTTGGTTTCAGTCTCTTGCTTTCCAAGGACTTACACACTTTCCACATTATATCCAATGAGTATATAATGTGAATGTTCYCTGGATTGCATGATATAAACTGCCCAGCCCCACCTTATTCAGTAACTACCAGAATGCTCCTTTTGTGTCTTTCCCTTCTAGACCYGTGACTCCTGTACCTCCTTCTGCATCACGACACAACTTAGCAAGACCACAGCTTCTTCCCAACCATCCCTGCTTGCTGCCCCCTAACTAAAACATTCACCAGGAGATTATGCTTTAAACYTACAAATCAGAGGCCTCAAAGAGACCATTTAGCAGGTCACCTTCTTCCTGCACAGGCACACTAAGAGGCTGCCCAGCACAGTGAGCGTGGTGACTCCTTCCAGCCACGTTGAAAGGCAGACCTCATGAATGTGTTTGGTGAGGGACTAAAACTGGAGCCATATCACAAAATGAAAACAGGTTGCTGCAGTTTTTTTGTTGTTATTGTCTTTTTTTCCCTTTTCCTTCCTCCCTCCTTCCTCTCTCTCCTACAGAGGCTTTTGTATCCTTTAGTTCAGCTGAAGCCTAAAAATCTTTGGTACCCATGAAATATCAAGTACTAAGGAACTGTTGGTCCTCCATTGTGATGAATCATCTTTGAAAATTCCCCAGAAAAATGTCCCATGAAAGAGAAAGGACTTTGGCCACARCCAAATCCCATGACATAAACACAGTATTTTGTAGGGGTTCAAGCTCTACMCAGTCTTTTTCCAGTCTTGATGTAAGAGAACTTCAGAGACAACTTTGTTATAATTTGGGAAATTCACACTTCAAGAAAGCTTACCTCCATGCTCTCCGGGTAACACTTCAGCAGGGAGAGAACCATCTCTATCTGGGTCAAGCAAGCAGCAAGTACATGTGCCAACTGAACTGCTTGTTCTGAATGTGGCACCACATTTGGGATTTTTTTTTTCACTTACTGCACAAGCAGAAAAAGAAACATGGTCACCACATGACTCTAGAAGAAAATGTACATTTTCTGCTCCATCTATTCTGAGGATTCAGCCCAGAATTTTTCTTTAAAACTCTCTTRAAAATCCCAGCAATGCACTAGAAAATCCCATAAATATTACTTTTGTTATTATGCTGTTCTGAGACTGAAAATGGTACACAGGAGATCCAAGCAATTTATATATTCGCAACTAGAGTAAAGGAAGATCTGTTGGCTGATGCCTTGCAAATCAATTGAACCAAGTTAGTTACTATTTATCAGCCAAAAACCTGCTTGGTGTCTCCTCATCTTTTTTAATACTACCTTTCTCCTTCACCCCAATGAAACATGCTATGTATGTACAAAAGTTTTATAGGTAAATTTAAACAATTGAAAATATTACAGGGGCTCATAAATTTAGTATTATTATTCTCACTGCTATAGTCCTCCCATTTTCCAGTTTTAAAATATGGGAAACTTTGAAAGTGTGATATGGTATTATTTGGGTATTAATAAAAACAACCTTTTCTGATACAGAATTTTATCCTCGTGTTTACAGAGGACAAAAAAATAGTCTACTTGTTCATTTAAGCTATGATAGAGAAGAGAATATTACAGACGAACTGAACTACTGAACTTCTGGTGAGACTTATTTTTATGGGCATTTGCAATGAGGTTAGTTCAGACTTGCTTAGCTTTTTTGCACTTTATGTCTACTACAGAACGAATCACAACCCCRTCACTCTGTTTTCTCACCCTGAATTTGCATCTCAAGTCTTCAAGTTCTGTGAAGGAGTCACTGTCAACACGTGCAGACTGTTTCTAAATAGCAATGCATGTACATATACTTCCAGCTTTCTCAGTGCTTTCTTCTCACACTGCTTTTCCTGGTTCTATGACTTYACATATCCATTTTAGCTTCTGAAAAAATAGAAAATTAACTGGAAAAAATAGTTTTTACAGTTCAATTTGCAACTGAACMTGACTAAAAATGACTTCAATTTGCAACACAAAGTTCTATCCAGGAGGATAAAAAAAACTGCCTTTCCACCTGCTGCATAGATTTGAAGCTAATGTGTGTATACACCATCCTTTCTTCTAGCCACATGAAGTATACCATAGCCATCTTCACATATGATGCAAGAGAAAATTGTTAAAACCAGCAAGTTGTGTGTGTGTGTGTATATATATATATACACACACTTTTTTTTTACCAAAAAATGCCACAAAACAAAACACTTATCTGAATTAACAGCCCTCACAAAATGAAGGGTGTAGCATTTCCTTTCGAGAGGTGCTGGAATACTTAACAAAAAAAAAACCACCAGTAAAAATAGTTCTCATTCCTGATGAGAATTTTTCCATATCTTTGGATTTTGTGGGGTAATGTGGAGGCAGAATAAGTGATGAGGTATGAATMCWAWTTKCYWAAWWGMYWWAWAGAYA
>PTEX01000019.1:2712244-2874448 GCA_003342815.1 Eudromia elegans
ATATAYAYAYAYACACAYAYATATATATATATAAAAGAAACCTTTGGGATAACTGGCTTTTATTTTCTTATGGCAACTTCTAACCACCCTAGGCATATAATGAATGTCTGAACATTAAGAATTTATGTGTGCTGCCTTAGATGAGCATAATTCTCAACTATTATTAATGAGGAACTATAAAACACATTTCAAGCTTTATGCTTAAATTACATGAGGTTTCCAAAAAAACATAAATACATCTGTCTGTTGGCATCTACAGAGAGTTACATAACATACTTTCATAACATAGTCATTGAGGCAGTGGAACTCATCCCATCTGAGAAAAGATCTTACAAGGAGCACTTTCTACAGAATAATTCCTCCCCTGCTCTGTTTTCTRAAATATTTATGAGTGTCTCCAGTCTAGCTATGAAAAAAAAAAAAAGTTTTTAAAACTGAGAATACTATTTACAACATTACTTGGTCTTAATTTTCAGTCTCCATTGAAAAGTAGAGTCAGCATTCCAACTTAYTTTAATTAATTTGTTGTTTAAGAATGAATACAGCTTAACAATTGTAAAAATGGATTATTGTTTTATCTTCCCTTCCATATGCATTAAATATCTTTAGAGTTACAGAGAGTAGTTTACTCATTTCACTTCTGGAAATTCCAGTTCTCTTTTCTAAATTACAAATTATAGCTCTAGTCTTGGATAGTATAAATTAGTATCCACAGTGATACCAGCCTTTCATCCATGGTACAGATCTTTGATCTATGGTTAAAGAACTTTGCAAACTTTCAYTTTGATCAGGCTGGAGATAAGTAGTAAAAAGGTTTTCTGTTTTGTTTTGGTTTTGACCAGCATAATTGGTGAAGTCACATGTTGTTTAGAGGAAATTGTAGAGGGAACCCTCAGATTCAGCTCCCGCTTCCACTGAAAGCTACGGCATCTATGTAGTATCTGGCTGTGATAGGAAGGAGCGTGGAAGAAGGACTAGCGTGGGCAGGAGAACTGAAGAAGATTGAAGATTTCCTTGAAAGTAGGGGTGTGTGTGTGTGTGGGTGTGTGTGTGCACGCGCACACGTGTATGTGCGCGCGCGTGTGTGTGTGTGTGTGTGTGTGTGTGTGTGCAATTCTTGGTCTTCCTAATTAGTCTTGATATTTTGCTGGTTACCAACAGCAGAAACAGCATGGCCACATGCAGCAGGACACAACTTGGCCATTCATCCTGAAAATATCCATTAGCACTTGGCAAATGCAGTCCCACTAAGAGGATCGAGGACTCCCACCCGCACAGACGTTTTAAGAGTTGAGGTATTTCCATCTCTGGCTATCAGGTTTGGAGTTTTGCTCATCCCAAAGGAAAAAAAAAGGCTTTTTTTTTTTTTTTTTTTTCCCTAGATGGGAGAGTAGTACTAATTTCTAGCCAAGTCATAATTGTTTCTTCCACTTTGCCTATCTGGCAGACTGCTCTAATATACTTGCTTCAGCTAAACCAACTGGGATATTCTCAGTGAAGAAGCAGCTACAAAACATCCACAAGCCATTTTCAGTTCAGAAAATGCCTTTTTTTCATAGCATTTCAGTCTATGCTATTTTTCTCATTTCTTAAGTCTAGTTTTGATAACAACCAAATTAATCTCTCTCCTTTTTCTTGAAAGTGCTCTCCTTATTCCGTGATCTTAATTACATCTTCCCACATCTTCCCAGCACATTCTGCCTTTCACTTAAATACCTTTTCAGCTAGGATGAATGAGAAATCAAGGAGGAACTGGTGCATGTGTGACAGGCAGGTTGTCTGCTACTTAATCCTATTTATATTAATGTAATGACACCTGCTACATGAAGCTTTAATGGGCAGGAGCACCTAACACTTGTAGGATACAGCCCACATACTTGTGGCAGTGCCTGCCGCTCGCTAGGAATTGCATTTCCGCATAGCGGAGATGCCTGCAGTTGTTTTAATGGTGCCATGATGACTGTATATAGCAGTATAGATTTTGTGCGTTTGTTCCTTTAATGAAAGTTGCCTGTGATTCAGTCAGAAAGTGATGACTTGATTCACACTTCTAAATTCACTTCTTCTACCCAAACCACACTTGGTCTCAACGGTTGTTTCACAGCCGCTATGGCCACAGGCACGACGACAGCAGCAGCCTCGGTTCCCACCAGCAGCTTCTCCCACCACCACCAGCAGCTTCCCCTGCCCCAGAGCTTAGCAGGCAGCTCTCTCACCACCTTACCTGTCACATGCACAAATGCAAAAAGAGTAATAAGAGTGCCTAGTGTGTTAAAATGTGCTGTTTTCCAAATTAACTCCACGTTTCTACTGAAGCTGTATTGCACCCTTTGTGCCAATAACATAGGCAGCACTCATTAGACCAATGCAATCTGCCTGTAGCCCATCCTGCATTTCTAGCATGGTAGGGGAATCTGAGCAAAGCACCTGGGGGGCTCATGTCTCCTGCAGTGTTTCCCACAAGGACATTATCTAGTAGCAAACATTACATGACTCACTGGGTACAAATTTAAACTAGCAACTCATTTTTGTCATTTGTTACTGATATTTCATGCTTTAATCACTACTCTGTATCASAGAGAAAGACAGCTACATTTTTGCAGGTCATATCTATTTTTGTGAGAGTTCATTATTTCATTCACACCTTGTTTTTTCCACTTTTCTCATTTAGAATCCTTATATCCCATTTTTCCTACTGATAAAGCTTTGCTTAACATTTTTGTTGCCTTTTACACATAAAAAATGTATGAATTTTACCTCAGAGCACTGTAAAAGAGCCCAATTGTTACTAAAATCCTCATTTTCAGACGGAAAGCTGACAGATTTCTCTGTAATTTGTTTCACCAACTGATTCACCGAAATTCTTATGGGTAACCTCACTGATTTACTTTTCTTCACCTGACACTTCTCAGCACAGAATAGCATGATCTCAAACACCATTTCCATATGTAATTCCGATGGTATTTTTATCAGTCTCAAAATAAGATGCAATTCTATGATTAGTATGGGGAATTTCTATTTCACTTAACCAAAAATTTCATCAGCAGAAAAAAATTAGCATTAAGATATTGTGCGARTATTTTCATGGCTACATATTCAAACTGTGATGTGCTTGCTTTCCAGACAGCATGACTGATCTTGCAATTACCTGAGGACACAAACATGATAGAAACCTTTTGCAGGGCAGCCCACACCTTCACAGAGAAGTTCAGGGAAATCCTGATTAGCAGTTTTCATCTGGACTCCTAATTCCCTTAAAAAGAGGGTATTTGCCTGCTTCCAGGCAAACATGGTTGGCTACAGAATAGGAACTTGACTGTCTAGAGATGCAGATATGTAAGCACTGCCCCTCAAAAAGGCAATGAAGACAAGTACATGTGTCTTAAAACTGCCAGGCAACSCTCCCTTATTGACATAGATATGGCACAGCAAGTTAAAAGGAGGATAAATGGGACACAATAGTTACAAATTTGTGGAACTTCTCRGAGAATTTAGCTGTTGGGATAAAAAAAAAGTGTACAACTGCAAAATCCATTAGCATCATTCAGCCTTTACAATCTGAGAACGTTAAATAACAGCACTGGCTGCCAACACCTTGATGAAAAGCAGCAGTCAAGAATGGTAAAAAGCAAGCAGATTTCTTTAATTTCATTTTGTTTAAACTACTACTGCTGCAAATCTGTAAGAAAGAKTCTCTTTCCCTTCTGCACTCTTTATGTAGCAGCAGCTACTCAAACCACGTAAAGCASGTGGGCCAAGTTTTCACCCAAAACCATTTCATGGAGTTCAGAGCTGTCTGAAGTAGAAACATGGGATCAATCAAATTCACAGACTATACAAAACAKGAGTCATATTCCAATCTTGAGCCACTACACCACTCACAAAGAACCTCTACACTGATCCTTTACTTTGAATTTATTGGAAGAGAAAAGCTGAATAAAAATCTAGCCTGAATCTTTCAATGCTTCAAGCTRATGATCATCCCCTTGTATTTCAAGGACTAGGAGGGTTTTGGTCCAACTTTCACAGAGGTCAAAAGAATAATAACCTCACACCCCACAGCCAGAATGCAGTTCAAAGGTTATCTCACAACTTAGTGCTTCAAGAACAACTGCAGGGGGTAAGTGGAGGTCTGGTAGTCCAGAAAACCAGCCGTGCCTMTGATTTCTTAAGCAGAAGACAATCAACTTGCATATTACCTCAGTGATATTAAGCTTCAGCAGTCAGCCCACCAAGCTCATCACTATGTGATTCAAGAGGTAAACAGAATCAGTGATGCTTTGGGTCAACACAGGTACAACAGTATTATATGATGGTAGGCGAAGGAGACACAATGAGGGCAGAGAGGACACTTGGTACCTCTGTGATAGAGAAGATACAAAATAATACAACCATTTTCTTCTATAAGAACAACAGGTCAGAAAAGAACTATTCAGATGTTACTGAATGGCTATTAGAGCAGAGTAAAAACAAGAACCTGCAAAGTTGGAAAGAGGTGAACTTGGAGCGCATATAAAAGCACCAAGGTGAGGCAGAGGAGGTATTTCTGCTGACCAATCCACCAGATCATGGATCCTGGGCAAAGCTTGTCTTTTGCAGCTGGTCTGAAAGAGGAGAACAACATCCTTCTGCAGTTCCCCCTGGCAGACTCACCAGTTCCTCCAAGTGACAGACATACTTCTTTGCCCTGCCTTCTTCAGCATGAAAGTTGGCATACGTCAKCATGTATTTTTAAACAAAACAAAAGCCCTACCAAAGCAAACATAAAACCCTCTCCTGAACATGTTTATCCCACTTGTAAGAAAACCACCAACCCATTAGAGACATTAGTTGTGCTGCCTACTGCTGGGCACCATTCAGGATATACACACACCACAGAYACAGTGTGGTGTGCACAGAGCTGAGCTAGATTTAAACTACATGACTCAGGCACTGGCAGTAACTAGCCACAGCACCAGGAACTGCAGCCTAGCTAATATGCCCTATTGAGGGAGGGTAGCTACAGCATAAGACCTTACACAAAACAACAACCTACACAGAATGAAAGCACTGTGCTTTGGAATTCATGTACCAGTGTGACACAGTCTGTCTACAGATTTCAAAGCATCTTTGGATTGTATTGTAGGAGAAATGACAATTATRCACACAAATACTCCATTTTAAATTATAAGCTTATCAAATCTCTGTGTTGGACATTACYTTTTCCACTTTCTAGACTGGAACTGATAGGAAAACAGAGCAGAGCAACAGAAAAAGAGAACATCCAAAGGAGCATCTGAGAAGTTCTTTCAGAATGGCTTTGTGATTTAAGATGCACACAGAACAGCGGACTTCTGAAGGAAGTCTTCAATATTTCAAGAGAGAATTCTTTATTCACAGAATGTGCAATAGCTCTTTCTAAACTATACCCAAAAAAACCCCAAATTCTAACAAAGACAAAAAAAAAAAAAAAGCAGTACAGCAGTGTTCCAAGAGAATATATAATTCACAAACTTAAAATTCAACCGCTCCTTCCTATGCCTTGAACTCTCTTAAAATATTAATAATCAAATCTCTTCGGTAAGTGTACGGGGTATACTTCATTCTGAACCAGTGACTTGGGAAAAGGTTACCACTAGGGGCATACACTTTTACTCCTTGTTTACCCATCAGAGTACGAAGAATCCTGTTGCGGGACAAGATTTTGTCATAAAATTCCACCCCACCTCTGGCATAGTCTTTGGAAATGGTGGCTGCTTTTCTGTCAGCCTTGCAGTCCAAGTGATGGGTCACAGCATCAGAAGAAACATAATAGCAAATTAGTCCAGCGGTAGCAACTAGGAAGTTACAGATGCCGCGAAGTAACACAGGGCCAGCATTTAAACCCAGAACTACTTTTACACCTATCCCACCAAAATATGTACCAGCTAAGCAAGTTGGAGCCACAGCAGCATTTACCAAAGGGCTGCCATTTTGCAAATACACAATTTCTCTGGCAATAGCAAACTTCTGAGCTTCMGGTGAAAATGTCAGAGCTTCCCTCAAAGCAACACCTTCACTGCTCTCCCAGTCCACTTGTTTGCCATTGATCACCACCACGTGGTTGACTATTCCCTTTTTATCCTCAGCTGTGCAATCAAAATTAGGAGGGAGGCCCACCAAAGAGCCAGCAGGAAGCCATGGGATTCCAGCACTCACTGGGTGGAAGCTGGAAGCTGCAAAGGCCCGATAGGAGTTTGCAGATTTCACATGAGTATCCTGAAGGGCATCATGAAAGACATCATGGAGTTTCTGGGAAAGCTTAGCTGGCTGTCCATCTGACCAGCACTCATATAGCAGTTTGAAGGTCTGCTCAGGAAACACATGATAGGAAAGGTTAGCACCAAATAGTCCCATGCAAGAAACGGCCAACAAAGTGGTCTTGTGCTTCTTAACCCATGCAGCTGCCTTCTGCAGGAACTGTGCTCCCATAGCCAGATCCTAACCTGTTTACAACACAAAACACAGAATTAAAGTAAGTATAAACAGGTCTCTTGTCTCAGTAAATTTTAAAAACAAAACCCATAAGAACACATGATAATCACTGACAAAATATTGTCTTTTCCATAAAGGAAATACAAAATATCTCCACAAAGAAAATTATATTTATTCCTTCTCAGGCTGTGGAACATAGGATCACAGAYACAAAGACTTAATTTCTTCATCTTGTCCAGTAAACCAACATATTGTAATGAAGAGAAAAATCCAACCATACTTCCTCCTCTCATAGCAATTAAAATATTTCTAATATTTACTAAACATACTTAAATATCCTTTCCCAGCACRATCCTACTGTTGCATTCCATGAGACACACAGACTAGAGATACTAAAGGCCAGAAAAAGGCATTATCTTGGGTTATCTACTCTAACCTCCTCTACGGCACAGCTCCAAGAATTTTCCTTAGCCCCCTCAATATTGACCTCAGTAACTGCAGCCACTCAAATCAGTAACTTGAGCTTAACTAAAATACAATCTCCCAAATAGGATCATGCCTTAATCTGAAAATTTCAGGAGACAGAATTTGCCTTTGGAGTCAGTTCTAATGGTTTAACTACCTCATCATCTAAAAATAATAATAAAAATAATTTTTAAAAAGTAAAAAGGTGAAAAGTGGTTTGTGTTGTTTCTAATTTATTAGATTTCAACTTTCTTACAGTGGTTCTAGTTAATTCAGGAAAAAAATCAAAAAGAAGTGTTTTTAAAATTGTAATCATTAAATATTAGCTCTGAAATAATTTCTCTGACAAATAATATCTACAATTCAGAGCAGAAACCAGAACAGAAATTGTTTCAGGGCAGAAGACTATCTTGTGACTGTTTAAATAAGTAGATAAACATAAAAACTTTCAAACCTGCCAACTTCTTCAGTTCAAGACTCCTGCTTCCCTTAGGGAGTATCAGTTCCTTTTATGGTCCAAGCCATAGGATGTGTTCTGCCCAGGAAAGCTCCACTCTCTTAAAAAAATCCCATGACTACAGAAATCTTATCTAAAATGATGCTATCATAAAAATGAATTAAGCGTCTAAACCCAACAGACACCACTGCCAATTGTGTGCCTGTGGTCCTGTCTGCATCATGCAAAGTTTCTTTGCTCAGGGCTTTAACACAGGAGCTTTGAGTGATCTTGCTGCAGCTGTTTAAGACTTTACTATTTCCAGTTGTCCTTACAGGAAGGCGAGGTGGCAGAAGGGAAGCGTGCTTTGCTTCAACAACCAGGGTCTTAGTGTGGAGTGCCATCMAAGGTGGGTCTCAGCTATGCTGCTGAGCTTGTCCTGCAGCAGCTGAAGCACAGACATATGTTCCTTGCTCGCCCTTATGCTGAACAAAAACCTCCCACAGAAGTGCAGAGTGGACAACTGGGGGCTGCAACRCGCCAGGATACACCAGGCACAATCAACAGCAAACGAGTATTAACCACACAGAAACAAAAAAGGATTAAATTAAAGGTGATGTTTTAATGATACGCTATTACAATTCCTACAAGGTTCTTTTAGACTGAAAATTCACCAGGGGGAGAATAGTCRTGTTTAATGTTTATACTGTTCTGAGCTCATACAGAGCTCTTAATAAAACACAGCGCCTAATAAAAACAATGATGCATGGACRTATGTGATGATATGATGTATATTTCTTAGTGTGATATGTGATGGCATGCTCACATGGTGCTGCAGCCTGGAGGTGGTCGCTTGCTTGACAGAATTATTTAAGATTAAAAAAAAAAAAATGCTAAGGAGACTAGAGCTTGAAGGAAACCAAATTTTGGGAGAAAACAYCCTTAGTAGTGGAGCTAAAACACAGAAAATCATAATAATACAGACTGTATACAGGAAGGGTTGTGTTTACCTACACACCTTCCCCAACCAGCCCCAATAACGGGATCCACCTCCAGGGCACAGGCCCTGCTTCCCAGCACGGGGCTGCTTCCTTCCTCCCGGTTCAGCCGGGAGGATTTTAACGGGTGCCCCAGCCCTCGGCCTCAGACCTTCCTGGACAGAGCCCTCGCAACCCACAGCGTGTCCTCAATGGGACCGAGCCCTGCAGTCACAGCACGCACCTATTGTGAGAACAGCAGGAAACACCATCAGGGAATCACTTCATCTCCTCATGACAGCCAAGGTTAGCAACAAAACAAAAAMCAAAACCAGTCTCAGTATCTCAGTATGGTGTTTCAGCCCTATTGCTTTCAAGCTCTCTCCCTAGCTCAGCTAATACAACCCCCCTCCTTTAGGGGCACGTTTATCTTCCTCACAGGCCCCGTGTGGTTCGTTTGCCAGCGCTCAGGGCCGCGCACGCGGACGAACCCGCGGCCACTCGGCTGCCGTGTGAGAGCCATTGCGGCCTCCACAAACGCCGCAGAACCCGCCTGGTTTTGACCCCACCGTTCCAATAGATTAAGAATATATTTTGTATAAATATGCATACATTCATATATCTCCCATTTAAAGCAAAATATCCTCCTTCCCCGCTGCTGCCGCCACCACCACCACCACCACCACATAAACACCAGGGTCACTGAGACGCCCTCCCAGCTTAAAATTACTTTATATTACAACTRGGGAAGTGAAGCGGGCAGACGTGTCCGCCCGCGGGGCTCAAGGTTACAACGAAACGCGGGTGGAGCCCGGACCAAACCCGGCACCTACCGAGGCGGCCGCGGAGCCGAGCCCGGAAAGCGGCGCCGAGGGGCGGGAAGGGGCGGGCGCGGCGCGACATGGCGGCCGCGGGGCGGGGGAAGCCGGGCCGGGCTGGAGAGATTCCCGGCCGCCCTGGGCCGCTTTTAACGGGGRCAGCGGCCAGGTCAGTGGCCGCCACCCGCAGCCAGCGCTGCGGCAGCGCTAGGGCCGCTTCTCCCCGGCGTGCAGAAGGGCTTTGCTCACCTTTTCGTCAGGTTTTAAGCCTCGGCCCAGCACCAAGGTGTCACTTTTCCACAGCTGCGGGAAGCAGGAGCGTTTTGTTAGTGTTGGAAACGAGAGCACCTGGGTGTCAGCCTGGCCTAGGCCGAGTGCACTCCTGGCGGGGCAGGGGTGAAGGGAGCCAAGCTATGTGTGGAGTCCTGAGGGAAAAGGGGAGCAGGGACCCGTCTGGGCTCKTGGAAGAACCATCTGACCAAAAGCCCAACTGCTCAGTCCTCTCAAAAATAAAGTGTTTCAGCAGCAGAAAATACATATATACACATATATATTRTTATATATGCTATTAAGAGAGCYTTTCCCRTATGGTGCGGGAGCACCTAGCAGACAGGCAGTAACCAGCCTGCCCAAGGTCAATCCCATGTGTTCTCCAACATCCTTCATTGGAGGAAAATAACCCCCGTGGTTATGACTTCGTGTTTTACTAAGTCGTGGTTTGCACAGAGCAGAAGGTGGCCAGCGTAGTTCCTGTGTGAATGTATCTCCTTGGCCCCGGAATCTCTGGGAAAGGCCCTGGAAAGCTCTGCGGTTGTAGGAATCCCTGTTTTGTCGGGTTGTAGAGGGCAGGGGTCGTAGAGCTASGCACTGGTTCAAATACCTTGAGCAGGCCGTCTTCAGGATTTATTTAGGCTAATTCCAAGAGGTCTTTCATTTAATTGTAGCATCTTACAGATTAAGACATCTCTTATTGGGAAAGGTTCAGGTCTTGGAGCTTTTGGTGTGAGATTTGCTTCCAAAAAATCTCARTCTGGTTGTCAATCCTACCTTTTTTTTTGTTTTGTCTCTTGCTGGATGTCTCCTTCTCACAGGCCTGGCGGGTGTCCCCGGCATCTCTCCCAGCTGTGAACAGAGGCTGTTAGTGGCAGCCTGCATCTTAATTTACAGCAACCAAATGGCTAATTGCTAGGAAAAGGCACCCCATCTGTAAGAGGGCATAGTTCAAACCATAGGTTAACATGCTGCGTGATATGGCAAGACAAATTAATAGTTTGCTGCCACCCAAAGGGAAAAGTATAAGAAAATATCCTGCTTGCCCCTCTCCTCTGCCTCCCTCAGAGCCACTTACTGTTTACCAGAACTGGCATTTGTCACTGCTTTTAACTCRCTACCATCAGAAAGCACCTAATTAAAACAAAACAAAAAGAAAAGAAGATCCTTTTATATCAGATCAATAGGATTGTGCAAGAGTCTGAAAGGTGCCAGGGCTGTGACAAGGTGGGAGGCAGCCCCAAGGAAGGAGGGGAACCTGTCTGCAGCAGAGCTGTCAGGACCGGGGGGCTGCAGCTTCATCACCTGCCGAAACCCACCGTCCATGAAGAGCGGTTGTCATTGCTACTGCATCCTGGTGAAGGAGGCAGCAGTGCCTGCCCGTGACGTCGGACTCCTTGAGACTGGACTCCAAACAGGCACGTGGTGTGATGGTGACGGGTTTGGAAGGCCTGCCGGCCTCTTCACTCTGAGAATCACTAAGGCTTACATATGCTGTGAGAGCGTTGGCTGGGTTTGGGGGGTGCTTTCTGGATAATGTTACTGTATTCTGTATCATAGGTCTAGAGACCTGTGTTTTTTGTGTAAAAACTCCTAGGTCTGGCAAAACATTACCTTTAGTGCCATGGTTTCTCATAAATGCTTCAGAATAAATAAGATCACTTAAAAAGAAAAATCCCAGCTTTACTAAGCATCGTGTTGGCATGACTGTGGTTTCCAGAGCCAGCTGCTACCAGAAGTCTGAAGGGCAGTGTTTTTCTGTTGCATAAGCATGTTATTACAGTCAAAGATCCAGGGTTATAGATCACTCTGAAATTAGCCTGCTAGGTGGTGCTATAGGACATGCTCTAAGTTACCCATTCAAAAAAAAAAAAAAAAAAAAAAAAAAAAAGAAAAACAAAAAAAAAGAAAAACCTCTTCCATGTTTACAAGAAAAAAGAATATAGGTGTCTGCCATCACCTGCCTCTCTAACTTACCATTTTCTGTAAGAAACCTTGTTACTATATTAGCATAATTCTGTTAAAGTGAAAAATGAGAGCCATCGACTTCTATTTCTCCCTAGGAATGCATGTATGTCGTAAGCAATCATGACAGCTTTGCTTGTGTGATCTCCAAATATTGTCAGTTGGAAAATATTCACCAGTCTGATGTATAAATGATTCCTCCCCTCACCTCTTCTCTCTCCACGGAGTCCATTTGTCTGACCCTTTACACAAGCTTTGTGGTGACCCGACTGCAAGGCACTTGGACCTGAAACAGGTGTACTTTAGTTTCTGTGGGAGGGTAACATCAAGAGCCTTGCAATTCTGGATCAAAATCGTGTAATTTTTTGTCCAAATTCTTCTTTATGTTATTCAGTTTTTGCACGTGTTGAATGGAACGGACACTGTGAGATTCTGGATTAGTGAAGACTGAAAATCTGTGAGAAGAGTTACATTGATAGCAGTGAGAGATTATAAAGTCTACAGGACAAGGATCATCTGCTAGAAACTATTGAAGTGATCTTGAAAAGCAAGGGACTGTACAGTGGACATTGGGGATTTCAATAAGAACTTTCATAGAATAAAAGATAAAGACAAGCAGACAGAGAAAGACAAGGCTGATGAATAATACGGGAGCTTTGGAGGACAAAAAGATCATGAAATGAGAAGTGGCAGAAGATCTGGGGAACATCTTGGCCGTGAAGGAGGGCTCGAAGTATCAGTGTTTCCTGAGCTGCTCCTGGGAACGCTTCAGTGACGCAGATTATAGTACTGCAGTGGCAATGGAGAGCACATGGCAAAGCATAGCAAGGCCCTTAAGCAAAATATATGCATAGAAAGTATTACCTGTAGTAGTTACCTGTATTAAGGTAACTCGCAATGACCCTTGCAGGAAGTACTTCCAATTCAGCAGAAAAAGGGAGACAATGCCCTAAAACCTGATGTGCTAAGGGAACACCAGGATTCTTGACATATGTCAAAAGATCGAGCTTGTTCATACTTAAATGGTCATCGTACTGCACTGGAGGGGAAGAAAAGCTCCTGGCAAAATAGCTTTCCAACTTGTCAGTCTGAGCAAGCTGCATGTCCTAATGTCACAGCTAATAACAAGGCGACAGTGGGATTGAAATGTACAGAGAGCTGACCAAAAGTGCAAGCTGTAGCAAAGCTCAGCGATTTCAGTTTCTGGAGAGGGGAGATATCAGCCAATACTGATAGTTTCTTGCACCTCCTTTCCCCTCCTTTCATGGTTCCATCCCAGAAGATTTAGTGGAAATTCATAACTTACCAAGGAATAAGCAAAACCTCATTACTATGGTGTGCTGGTCTAGGGTAAAATAAATTTATTAAAAAAATCAGAAACCATTACAAATTTAATAATAAAAATGTTGGCGTTGAGGAGAATTTAGGATTTTGTGCTGCCTTCTTAAAGGGGTGAGATATATATATAGCAACATGCAGAAACAAGGTTGTGGGAGCGCAACAGGGAATTAAATCAAACCTTGAAAATCTAATAGTCAAAAATGAGCAAAAAGATGACTAGATACATCCCTGGAATTGGCCAGTATATAGACCAAGGCAATCAAAGTACAACACGAGTTTCCAGAGGAAGAGACTGGGGAGAGATTGTCTTCCGCGTGCATAACAGCTCGGGATGGTCAGGGAGCAGAAGTGAACTCTGTTAAAGGCAGCAAAGAGCCTGGGAAGCATTTGGCCAGCAACAGAGTTTTGTGAGACTGAAGTCTGTTTCTACTCAGGCATCCTTGACATTACATTTGGAAGTATTTCTCTGCAGGTCCATTTCCTCCTGAAGCCAAAGCATGTTCTTTTGGTGATGAATGGCAGAAAAGGTAAACATGAAGGTGATGGTGTTTTTATCACTTGATCTACTGCAGTTTCATGTTGTGGGTCCAATCACACAACCCCCCTCAGCACCAACTGGATTCACTAGGAGTTGGAAGGTCTACTATGCCACTCAGAGCCAGCTCCTAAGCAGTAGTAGAAAATGCCATCTCTCCATCAGGACTTTTGAAGTGTAACAATAAAAAAAAAGAAAAAAGAAGTGATCTGAATGTATATTGCAATGTGCTGGGGCCAACAGGCACATATCTGGGTAAATATGGGCACTTGTGATAACTTTAGATACTGGCAGTGAAATCACAAGGAGAAACAAGCAAAACCGCTTTGCTTTTCAGGGCAAATTCATACGTGCAGAAGTCCATGGTCTTGCGGCTAGTCTGTTACCATTTAAAAGTGACTCAGATCTGTGCACATTACGCAGACAGACTCTATACCATATTGCATTTGAAATCGTCTGGGCTTTGGTCACATTACAAGCATGACTGTTACTGTGCTCCCCATGCTGCAAAGCAACACTCACAACCATAAGCCCATTTTCTAGCCTGGGATTTATTGGCAGTGAGTACGAAGCTTCCTACCACCAGGACAGCTGTGCGCCGACTTTGACTAATAATGTGATATAGTCTTTATTTTCAGGAGCTGTTGTTCGGCAGCTAGCTAGCTGTCATGAAAGGAAGGTAGCTATAGTGAATTAAAATGTCACATGCCATCATAATAAAGCTAATTAGTGCAGCCCAAATTAGGAAGGGAAGGATGCCATGTCTTCAAGGCAATGCTGTAATAATAGATTTAATCATAACTCTTTAGCCTCTGGAACATTTACCCTTCCTGATACCTGTACTACAAAGGTAGTGAATGATATTTGACAGCCGGCAGAAACTTGGGCTGTGCCACTAAGCCAGTCAGCCCAGGCAGTCGCCGAGCAGTGCTGCCTGGCAGAAGTGTTTCACAACCACCACGACTTTCCGAGAGCTGCTGCATGTTAGAATACATTTTTTTTCATCTCCGTAGTGCCTGTGGAAGGTATAAACAGAACACGGATTTTTCAGGCAAGAGAGAGGCAGAGAACAGGGGCTGTATGTGCTTGGTCTTTAGACTCTGTTTTGTGTTGTGGAGCAAAAGCTCAGTGCTACTTGGAAAGCTAGAAACTCCGAGCCCCGACCTGTGGAGTTTCTAAATTAAATATAATTTCTACCTAACTATGCATTATTCCTCCCTCTGAGTCAGATCTCCTTCTTTTTCACAATCAGAATACCGTCCTAAAATATCAAAACTTAAGGAAAAGTTGTCCTGAGAAGATGGGATCATTCAAAGCTGTGACTCCCAGCATTTTTCCCTTGGGCAGTACATTTAACTGGAGAAAAATGACTCCTCCTGTGGGAGAGCGGATTCAAGGCTTGTAAGCAGTCAGCAGAGCAGACAGCAGCCACCGTAAACCAAGGCTGTTTTCTATAAACCCATTCTCTGCCTAACCAGGTGAAATATATCTGCTCTAGACAACATAGTATGTGTCTGTGCATAGCAGGGGAGGGGACTGAGCCCACACTGGTTCTCTTCTTGGGAAAAAGCAGAATATGTGTGGCCACTGAACAAACCTGTGTTTTTATTGTAGTGTTTTTAAGGTTCTTCCTACACTTAAAAAAACAACTGAGATATTCTTCAGACTGTGCAGATTTCAAGAGCAGATGTCCTGCAGCTCTGAGTATGTCTGGGTAGACTGGTGCATGCCACATACTTGCACATGAGTTAGGTTTTGATAAGAACCTCTCTCAGATTTCTAGATAAAGTGGTGTAATCTGAAGACATACACTCCTGTTTAAGCTGTAAGCTTGATTTGAAGCAGCCAGGTTTGTTTACACGGATTACTAGTGTCTCTTTAAGCAGCAGCTTTGCAGGTAAAGAGATTTTCAGGATTGTTGTTGTAATGCAATCTGGATACTGTAACATCAGGCTCCACTGCCACTCCGGCGTGTGAAGCTGGTGATATCTGGTGAAGTTTGCCTTACACACCAATTTCTGTAGGTGGTTTGAAGCATAAGCACCCCATCTGCAAAACTAAGCTATAAAGAAACAGGCTGTAGTTTCTTTTCAAAATAAACATGGAAGATATGAGCAATTGAGTCAGCACCAGAAAATGCAGTTGCAATCTAATGTCACCTGCAGACAAACTTGTAGGCTACTCTCTCAGAGCTGCCTAAAGCTGCAATCATATTCCACCTCTGAATATTGAAAAGTGGACTCCACAGGTTCAGTATTACTGGAAACGATAAAGCACAATCAAGACAATATCAATTTTCACAATGGCACTGGAGTCTTTATATCCAGTGAATAACCCTGCCTGAGGAGAAAAACTCCTATAAAGCCCAAGACAAACTTCAAGCCTTCCAGCAGCCTAGCAAGGAGAATGTATGTTGGTTTACAGCTCTGTTTTAGAGAAGATACTCTTTGTATCCCAGTATCCTGAAGAGGGTGTTGCATCCTCTTCCAGTCTCCTCATGAAACAAATCAAATTCAAAATAATTTTTTTCTCCAATTAAAAATATTCTCCAATTTAAAATACTCTCATATCAAAATAAATGAATGAATAAACAAAGGATTAAAAACATAAAAAAAAATCCACGGAATATGATAAGGATAACACATTATGTTCAGATGAACAAGTTTGAAATGCTGTGACAAAGAATACGTAGGGCAGGAGTCTTGCTATTATCACACTGGGTCTGCAAAAACCCATTATCCGAGTAGATGGCATTTGTATATCACAAATCACAAAGGAATAACAGTTCAGAGATTGTCAGGCTGATAATCCACGTTCTGAAATAGAAAATGTTAAATACCGAGAAGTGTTTGCATTCATCAGAAGTAATCTCACCGCTGATCTGGAGTTGATAACAGTGACTGATCTCACATGCTACATCTGGAGAATCACGTGGGAGCCAAGAACCTGGAGATGGGATCAAAAAGGTGGAAGCTGTGTGCGGAGCAGCAGCCCACATTATCCACAAAGACAAAGGAAATCCTATCGTACATCCTGATAAGTGCCTTATTGCTTAGCTTGCCTTTGATAATTAATGCTAAAAACAAAGGTGAGAGCAGCCGTATCAAGAGCAACAGATATCCAAGGGATTTTCAGACAGCAGGTTTATAGACAACTGATGGTATCTGGGATCCAGGTGTGAATGAGTCACGATGACCTCAGCCCAGAAATAGAATCAAAGTTTAATAAACGTATCTGTCATATCTACTTTCGTCACATGGTTTCCTCATACAAAGTTAACACAACAGAAGAGTGATTTAAGTTTATCAGCCAGAATAGAACAACTGATAAACTTCATTCAGGATAGTTTGTATAGACACGAGGATAGACATCGTGTTACCTATCAAAGCATATGTTGCTGTCATTTGCTGTGAAGTCATCACCAGGGAGGTGCTGAGCCTTTCAAATAACATTTTGTGTGTTTTAATGAACAGCTGAAATGACTGACAGAGCCCTTAGGCTCCAAAATCTGGGATTAGCCACTGAGCAAGAAAACGTGCCCCCCAGAAAATAATCACTCTGGTGCGTGTGACTTCTTTAGCTTGGAAGAGCGCTGAAGGGTTTGAGGAGGCAATGCATGTAGCTGAATTCCCTGATTTGCTGTGCAGTCTCCACTAGAGTCTAGGGAGCTGCCAGGTAACACTGAAAACATGGTGAGACCAACCCCAGCTGGTCCCTGGGCCTCCCTGGTGAGCAACAGGGGTCTGCAGGGGTGGCAGAGCGTGGAGCCTTAAGCTGCATGCAGAGGTATCCACAGACCTTTTCCAAGCTCACATGGGCACGGGAAACCTCACCACCTGTTTTCAAAGCTGCATGACCTGCATGTATATCCTTAGGGGAACAGCATTATAACCCCTAAGAGCTGATGTTAGTTTACAAATCACTTTGATATTCTGGGTTTCTGCAGTCTTCGATGGAAGAGTTAAAGGACATGGCCAGGAAGACTATTATTAAATACACTTGCCAACTTAGCCTTTTTTGCTTCATGCACTAACAGGCCCAGGAGCAACTAAGCTGAACAGTTTGCATGGGAACATGTGTATGAACAGACACAAACTGCAGTGCAGGGAAAAGAAAAAAAATACCAACAGACCTGTCCGTGTTCCAAACCTGCTCATAGTAATGCAATAAGTTAGCAGCAGTGAGAAAAATAATGCCAGAATGCTGTATTTTCCTTTATCTGCTTGCACAAAGAACACTGAGGTAGCTGAGAGAAAATTAGACATAGAATTACTTTTGTCTTTCCTCTTCCTCACAAAACAGGCATTTGATTACCCAGCAAGTTGTCTTTCTCTCTGGAATCTCCCCCAAATTAACTGTACTATGAAGATCAAGCTGTCTGCATTTTGTTTGGTTTCTAACACGCATATTTGCTAAGCATTATGAACCATTTCTAAGGAGGTGATCGGTGGCTAATTAGTCATTTTACACAAAACTGTTGCTATAATTCATGTAGAATAAAAAAATATATATTTCTTGGTATGTTTTGCAAAGCAGGCTATGGTACAGAATGCAGGTTATATGTGACATAAAATAAAGCTGCTTATTGCACAGATGATGCCAAAATTAATAGCTCTGAATTTTAATGGAGGGATTCTTGGCTTCTGTTCCACTGGGATTGCAGTGAGTAAATTAATACACAGGAAAAAGGAGAAAAAAGCTAAACACAGTGACCAAGTTTGTAGGAGTCCATTGATTTAAATGTCTGCTACAAAACCTGTCTGAAATGAACCCTCCAAAACTTTCTATTTGTTCAGAGTTTAAGCGCCTCGGCTCTAGCAAATTGCATTCCCAGGTTGTTTTAGATCCAGGCAAGGAGAATCAGAATGGGTTTGTTAGGGGAAAGTTTGTGGCATGGGGGTCATTTTCAGAGTCAGTCTGTCACACCAGACAGACAACTGCAGGCAACCTCACCACCTTCTTTACCCTGCTAAAGTACCTCGGGAGTGACGTAGAGAGGCTCTTTCTCCAGCCTGAGAGTCTGTGCTGAGCCTGTCTGTCCACAAACACCAGGTAGCACCAGCCCCAAGGCTTGTTTTGATCACACAGGCTGCAACTAGATGGCTGTTGGAGAGGTGTTGAATCAGCGCCACAAAGAAACTGAAACTTTCCTTTGGACTTCAGTGGACTTTGAATCTTATGCTAAAAAAAGAATAAAAGCTCTAAGGCAAAACTTGAAATTTCCCCTCCCTGCTTAATCTCTTGTACTCAGAAGCGACTCTAAGGGTTGTTCTGCTGTTAAGTGCTATCAAAAATGCTATCTCATACTGTGATAATTAAAAGAGATCCTTTGAAAAGAGCAGAGAAAAAAATATGCGTTTGTGCTGGCATAATCAGTTCTAGATAAACAACACAAAGACCCAGTTTCAATTTGAAATAGTTCCCGAAAGGTCACTGAGGCTGCATATACTGTCCAGTTACTTAAGCTGGAATTTGCTCTCCATCTCTCCAGAGAAGGGAAATTCAGCATCTCTGAATAATGAGAGGAGAAGTGTGTTTAGACTTGTTCAGGTAAAGATTTTTTTTCTTTTTTTCTGAAGAACTGCCTGCCCTCAGTTGTTCTTCATATTAGTTTTCAACTGATACTTGTTTCAAGTAACTTTATGCAGTGGCTAGATGTGCTCAGAGCCCTGGAGACCTTCCAGTCAGACCAGTGTTAGACATGAGACAACGAGAGGTAGCTCCAAACAGCAGGGAGCAAAGAAAGAACGTGGTGGGGAAACATTAGACAAAAACATGATTACCTGGCTATTGTTGAGTGCTTGTGGACAGGAACGGCTTCAAAAACGTGTCCTGAGTTCCATTTACATCTTCTTTGCCCACCTAGGATCTTCTGTCCAGGGGGAGATGTCTTACTGTGGTTTAAAATGTTCCACCATCCTAAGCACCTAAGCCCCAAGGCCAGCTTGCCACCTGCACACATTAGCCTGTACCTGCTCAAGAGAGCAGGATTTCAGCTGGTTTACAGCAGCATGGGCTTAACCCTGTCAGTCCTGCTGGCTGGGTTTCATTTTGTCACCTGCCCTGCCAACAGTCTCCTCACAGACACATGGAGGTTACTTATGGTTGGGAAGTTGGAGCAGACCGTGGGGAATTCTACCTGATAACTCCTGGGAGAAGATCTTTGCTGTCAGTAGGAGAGGATGTCTTGGAGGCAGGGAAGAAAAAAAGAGCAGCTGGAAGCAATCTGTCCCTTGTGATTTTCATCCCCAGGAACCAAGTGTGACCAGGTTCACCATAAAGGGCCAAGGGAAAGGTACTTTGTATTCCTTTCCACTCCATATTTCCTGCCCTTCTGCCCCCCAGGATGATGAAGAAGTCTTTCACCTCGGCATCTTTGTTGAGGAAGGATTGTCTTCTGCAGTCTCTAATTTCCCTTTATTCAAGTAATTTTTTTTTTCATTTGAGCTTAAGCAACTAGAAAGTGCTTGTCAGCAGTGCCCAGTAAACAACATATTCCCCATCTCTCATTCTTTAATCTCCACACAGCAGCAAGACTTGGAAAACAGAAACGCTTTGGTCCTGGAGTGTCACTTATTTCTCAGAGAGCAGCCTACGGCATCACACATTTTATGCAAGCAGTGACCCCATTCTTGGGTGCACAGACACACAACATATCTCATTTAATTTGCAGGCTCGATGCTTCATAAACTGCACTTTCCTCAAGGGACTGTTATGGAGAGACATCAGGGTAGAGAGACATATTTTAGTCCTCGGTTTGCTAAATCTAAGCATTAATTAAGGACTCTTCCTGCCCAAGCAGAAACTCCAGTTCCCTTTCAATCAGTTCTTTACAGTTGTGTGCCATTCCAGTCTCTATGAAAACTACCTCAATTTGACAGAAAGTGTGTTTTTTGAAGGGGATTCGTCTGATTTTGGACATTACGCCATTTGTAAAATACTAAAATAGAGTCCTGAGAGATCCTAAAAATGACCTCTGACCTTAAGAAGAACAATATGCTCTGTCTAAGCACCGTTATACAAATTACTGAAATTAACTAAATATCTCATGAATAGACACAAAAATAAAATTCCTTGTACTATTCTTACTTGTTAGGTAGGTCCTTGTTATAGTCCATTGCTTGCCCTGTAGCTCTATGCAGCTGAGAGCAAGCAAAGTCATCTGCTTAAAGGACTGTTGGTATCTACCAGTAGGAGCAGAAAAAAACCTAGATAGAAAGCCCCAGTTCTGTCTGTCTGCAGGCTCTGGATGCTGTACGGACAAATTCTGAAGGAATCTATCATCTCCTCTCACATAAATCAGCACCTCACCCTTTTGTATGTACTGCGTAGAACTGAACTGTCCCATTCTCTGGAGGAAGCTCTGGTTACAGCAAGTCCCTTTGCAAACCGTCACCCTGAGAGTCGCTCCTGAAGCGATGCCTACCCTCAGTGCAGCCACCCGACTTCAAGTGTCAGGGTCACATTAGCTGCTGCGGGGCTGTCCTCAAGGAAACGACTCGCACAGAGGAGAAGCCTCAAGAGAGGCACATTCAGAAGTGCAGCTCCACATGCTTCCCCCACGGCTGTCGCCATCCGTGCTTCCCTAGGCTGAGGCATTTGCATTGCTGTGTCCTGAATTGCTCTAGCCGTGTTGGCTGGGATCAAGACAACTCCCCTATATTCTCAGCTTTAGATCTGAACTGGGACTAGCTCTCCTGCAAAAATTTGATGAACTRCATGACTCCTTGCAGCATGACTGTAGTACGGATTTCTCCAGTCTTACAAACACCCTAGGTTAGAGTACAGACAAATAACTCAATTATAGGCAAAGCATCAACCATAAGTGCAAACAGAGAGCAAATTCTTTCTCCTAGTAACTTAGACAGCAACCCTTCTCATCCCATGTACCACCGAGAATGTGCTGCTTGGAGCAGCCACGTGGTCACACCACAGCCAGGACGCATTGAGAGGGCTCCTGAGAGAGGAGAAGAGCTGTGCCTCATGTTTCTCTATCAATCCAACTGCAATCCCAAATTAATCCTGCCTGAAAATCCTTCTGGCTAGCCGGGTTTATTGACTCAGCTTCATCAAAACCTCAAGCAGGTGAGATACCTACTTCATTAATCCCCCACCTCATCTTGTCCTTATAAACAAGAAAGGGCAGGCGCTCTCAGACATAAAGCTACAGGCTGCTTGCAAACAAATTATCTCTCCCTCTCCAGACAAGTGTTTGCTACCTCTCAGCATCCAAATTCAGAATAACCATAGTGACCTCCCAGCTGCCGCTGAGGGAAATGTTGAGGACAGATTTCTGCCTGTGAAGGCTTTTACAGCTAGAGCTACCGTATGCCCGGGTTTCACGGGGCACACTGTGCAAAGACGACTTTCTCCAGGCACCAAAACAACTGTGGCCACTTGTCCTGAGTTTGTGTGTCCTCAACTCCTCCCTGCCTGGCTGACGTTTGGGCTGCACCCTTCTTCTAGGGTACTGAAGGACGCGTCCCACGAACATGTTACCATAATATGAGATCATGTCCCCTCTGCACGTCTCCACTGAAGCCTCCAAGGTTGTGAGTCTCCAGTTTGATTCACTAGAAAATTTGCAAATGCTGAGTGTGGAGAAATGTTTCTCTTAGCTCAAAACCAGAACAAAACAAAACAAAAACTGAATCCCATGCCAAGGAAACTGAGAAGAAAACAAACAACTGGAACATGCAGGGCCTGGTTTTTCCCTCCAGTGAAAAACAGACATTTTAATAATTAAGCAGTTTCGTCATGTTTGTGGAGGGAAATGAAAGTTTATTGCTTCTGCTCTGTCGAGGCATGAGGCAAAGAGCGGTGGGGCTGCAGAGCAGAATACTCAGTGGGAGGGAAGAAGAGAAGTCACAGTAACACAGGGGGCAAAGGAACATGCCTTTAATTCCCAGGACGATATTTACAACAATTCAGCAGCAAGAGTTTGGTTAAAGGAGGAGTGAGTCAGGGTTTGAGGCCTCATTTTACAAACCAATATTTATGCATGCAAGGACCTTGGGTGAGTATGTACTGGACTGTGGTTAAAAAGAGACCCTCCAAGCCTGACCCAGTGAAAGCCGGGTTGTGCAATTCTGACTCATATTTTAGGATTGCTAATGCTCTAATTTAAATCAATGGGAATTTTATTTTACTGACGTGAATGGGAACAAGATCAAGCCTTTGCTCTGTCGTGATTCCCTTGAAGAATGTGGGATAAAGTTGACTGATGCTTGCTAGAAGGGAAAGATTGGCCTCCAGAAGCAAGCAATCACATCTTCCCTCTCCTTCGGAAAATGTGAATTAAGGGCAAAGCATTTATTTTTCTTCTCTAGGCAAACAGAGATGTGGGTTAAACACCCTCAAAGTTAGGAGGATTGTTCTGCATTCCTATCTAAATAAGAGAAAGGCAAATCTGATTCAAGACACACAGAGCTAAAAGATTTAAGCTGTGCCAACTCGCTTACAAAATGTTGAAAATGATACAACAGGGCTGGAACTGGTTTTTCCTTCAATGCTGCAGACAACCCTCAGTGAGGCCTTGGTATCTGCGTTGCAAGTTTAAAGTCTGCGTTGGGTTTAAAAGTAGTTGGTTTGTGTTTGGGAACAAGGGGTGAAAAAAGAGATACAGAGCAGGAGCAGCATGGAGTGTGAAAGGCAGGAAAACCACAGAGCCACCCCTGACGTATTCAGTGATTGTAACTGATATTACAATTGCATTGATATTGAAATATCAATTGTATTGATAATAGAGCAAATATATGAGCATGGTCTGACACCTTACATAGTCGGAATACCCTGCTGCTCAGTATCTATTGGATTGAAATAGGACACGACATGAATGAGGAAAAACAAAGAAATTTAAAATCTGTCAGAATCCAAGTATTGCTAAAGAAGGGAATTTAAATTTTCTTCAGCTTTTTTTTTTTTTGATACCATAATTTCAAATCCTTTTTTTCCCACAGACAGGGTGGTAGACCAGCCAAAGGAAAAAAAGAAAAGAAAAAAGTAAGTATTTCAACTTACTTGTCGTGAGCAACATCTCATAACAGTGTCACCTAAGACAGCCCAGCTATTACCAGACATGATGGGATAGGATGAACTACATCTTTGCTAGGTCCTCTTTTGCACCTCTGTGCTTCATAAATGAATGCTCTAGTCTGGAGATAAGGATATTTGGCTACAGAGCAGAAAGCATAGAAATAAAGCCTATTTCTAAAGCATAGGAATTAGCTGGATCAGCTCCTCTCCATAGAAACACAAAGCAATACGTCACATTTCCTTTCCTTTTTACACTTACTTTGAAATGCATTTTTCATTGCTTTTGTTAATATTTCGTAACTTGCAAAAGGAGGCATATGTCTGGTAAGGGTACGTGAATCTCTCTGTGAAATGTATCTCCAGCTGCAAATCTTCTTTGAAGAAGGTTGGTGACATGACCACAGAAAAAGTCAAAAACTTCCAGGGGTGGGAGCAGACACAGGTGGGACTTGAACTCAGGTAAACCTCTTGCACTGACTTACTTCAGGAGAACACCTAAGACGGACCCGTATCAGTACAGAAGAGCCCTGTAGCAGAGGGTGTTGTGAACTTTCTGCCGCACAACAGGCTGGATGAGGTGGCAAAGCTGTAAGGAAACACAGCGTCGGTTGCCCCGTGGCCTCGCTAAGTGACACGCTGCTGACACTGCCAGATGTCAAAGCAACGGTGGGTTCCCAAGCAGAGATAACTAACGCATGGAGGGGAGGGAATTGGCAAGTGCTGGCATGTACGAGCATCACAGAGAATGTACTTACTGTATAAAGAATGGATCCCCAAAGGCCCGTTTTGCATTTGCACGTAGCTGCCTGGACAGCACAGTCTCTACAGGGATTTGTGTGCTTGTTCAGGCGCTGCTTGGACACTTTTCCTCATGAAAAGGGACATCCGCTGAAAGAGTATGTGGACACGTCAGGCATGTATATAGGTTTAGAGGAAAGAAGGGTGGTGTAAGTGGCCAGCTCACAGTGTTCACTGTGTTTACGCTCCCAGCACACGTGCAGTGGGAAAGGGAGGCTGTTACCACCATCGGCAAGGGAGAGGGGAGCAGGGGACCTGAGACCTAGAGGTGCAGGCTTTCTCACCCACCGTCACATCAGTGATCTGGGGAAAGAGACATCATACAGGGATGTTTTCCCTACTGCTGAGCCTGGGTAGGGTGAGGAGAAAGCCGTACATGGGAATGTTAAATCTTGGGCAATGAAAGCTCATCCCCAGGAGATCGGCTTCTCCAGGTGGAAGTCCCCCAGGTTTAGGTAGGGTCACCTCCATCTCATCCTTCCCTCCAGCCAGTTTGGCAGCCTAAGATGCTGAATAGCACTCGTCCTCTCCACCCATTTCATTAAATCCATGGAAACTCGTTTCAGATCTCTATTTCCCTCCCACTGCCAATCTGTTTAAAGCTGGGTGATGCATCTGAAAGCGATGGGGCTGCGAGGAAAAGGGCACGAATGACAGGGATGTTGCATAAGCCTGTTTCCAAAAGGAAATCTGGCTAAAAATTGAACAGTCTGGTGTTCCATACTGCTAATTATCAGAAGACAACAGCAAAACACCGGCAAAGAGGAATGAGATAAAAACGTGCTGAAACAGAGAGTGCTTTTATCAGCACAGTCATTAGCGTGTAACAAAGTAGTGAATCTGAGAGGGACTTGAGGTTGTTTCTTTGGGATATCAACAAGCTTTTGTGACTCCATAAGCAAAATGATCATGTTTTTAGTTAATTATTAAGCAAGTTCTCTTCGCTGTGTAATCGCCTTTGCAGAGTGATGCTGTGGATAATACAGAGAGATATTTTGAAGCCTCATAATCATAACTATTTTTCATGCCCTAACTATCCAGCCAAAATCCTACTCTTCCCTGAGATTAGTGGAAATGCTCTTGATTTAGTGAGCCATGAATTTGCAGCATGTGCCCTGGGGAAAGACAGAATGCTATTTAATATCATTAGATAATGAGAAAGAGATGCCAAAATATCTTTTCTCTACGGCATAACACTATTCCAAAAGAGGTGCAACATTTCTGGATCTCACAGGGCTAGAAAGCAGTAGTATTTTGATATATGTTCTTTCAAAAATCTGGTAATAACCTTGAAGGGATGGGGGATATGATAGCTCCATAGCCAATCCAAACTGCTTGAGAGATACTGCAATGGGAACCACCATGGGTGGTAATGGAGCCTTCTAAGCACTTCCTTCATCAGGAGCGTGGAGATCCTGGTAGTTAAGGGGTTAACAAGAGGCTAGGGCTGCCTTAGGAAAGAACTGGGAAGGTCACCGTGGAGAAGCCTTGGGGAGAGGAAGGGACTTACTGTAGTCATTCAAATCTCTTCAATGTAATTATGCTCTGGCAATGAAAGGGCCCAAATGGATAAAAGCCTTGAGAAGAGCGAGCATGGAGGAGATGATGAAAAGAGCAGCCATGTAGACGCGTTGAGGGTGCTTGCCATGAAGCAGCGGCACCGCCTGCTCATTAATAGCAGCAATGCTATTGCTCTGCAGCAGAGCCTGGCAGCTCAGAGAGATGCYGATTAGGCTCCCACCTCCCTGCCATGGGGTCAGTGCTAAGGGCTCGCAGGAAGGCTGCATGACACTCATGCCCAGTCCTCAGGTGCCCACATAGCCCACAGAGCCTATAGATTAGGAATGTCATGTGCACGTGGATCTGGACTGGAGGATTTTAGAGCCCAGCCTTCCCCCTCAATGCGTGTTGCACCTCCTGGAGCAGTTTGCACTCAGCTTGCATAGCTGTGAGCAGAACCACAACACCTCTAATTGCATTAGCAGGATGGCACGAAGCTCTTGCCATATGCTTAACTATACAGGTTAGCTTGTCCAAAAGTAGGTGATAGTGAAGAACTGGGGCCAGAAACACTCTAAAGTGTTTGTGATCTGCTGCCTTAATTAAAGACACTATTGATTTGAGCAATAGCTGCCCGATGGATCCTTGCCCTGGATGCGCACGTTGCCTATGTGATCCTACAGCTGGACTCGCTCGTCTCTATAATAATGTGCTCCAGCAAATGATGTATTCCTAGATGAACCCAGGGTGGGCTGTGTTGCTGGGCACTGAGGATGTTACAAGAACACAGCTCAATGCTACCAATGTCTCTGTCCTGAAGGCAGCGGCCAGGGCAAGTCAGCTCAAAGGAGGAAGAGCTGGAGCTGGTCTGAGCAGGAATGCGAATCCCAGCGTCCTAGCAGAGCTTCCCACACCATTTTACATGAACGGTTGGGGCAAGGTGGAAAGACATCAAGTTTGGTACAGGTTATGCCTGCCCTGGAGCGTGCAGCTTTGCTTCTCATGGACGCGTTTTTAGAAGGTGAATGGCAATATGCTGTTTTCCCAGGATTGCCTGTGTGAGAATCCCACTCCTGCTGTTACTGTACATTGCACCTGAGGCATCTCGTGGCRTCCTCACAGTTCATGCAATTACACAGGGACAAATTCAAGCACGGAACGCAGGCCCTCCCCGTGCCCCCTGCCAGCTGCTAGGATGTGCCGCCTCCTTCCAAGCAAACAGAAACTGAAGCAGTAAGACCCAAATGACATGGCTGAAAGAGAAGCACCAATTCCTAGGAAAATTCCTGGGGCTTTTCTGCTCTGTATTTGYTTGGATCTGCTCCTCTAATAAAATGGGCAACAGTTGAGCAGTTTGGAAGAAAGGGAAGTTCGATTACACAAAAATCTGCACAGAAGACTCTGATTTGRGGCTAACGCCCCTCTCTGCTTCTTGGCTTTCCCCATTTCTTCCAAGCATGCTGCCTTACTGATGCAGCCGTAACAAGGGACTCGCAGTGCCTTGGGAGGCCCTCAGTTTTTCCTCTTTTGGAAACATTTCATACCCTCCATGTGGGAGCTTCCAGCCCCCAGGAGGCTGCTCTGACACTGTGCCCAGGCACCCTCTCTGCGCCGCCCCTGCTGGAGCAGCAATCAGGCCTAGTGGCTGCTCCCTCTCTCWCACACACAAGAAATTACTTGTTTCCTGCTGTGGGTCCAAAGTAAAGGTTTTGTTTAGTGCTATCGCAGAAGCAAAGCTGGAGAACCTCCAAAGAGAGCAGCGTGCTGTAGGAAAGGGCACTGCCTGACACAGCAGTGAATCGAYACGAGATGAGAATCACAGCTTAATAATTTTCTGCCTCTTGATAGAATTCATGTGAGAGTATGTCATAGCAGTGGATACATAACATGGCATAATAAAAACCACTACCGAAACCAATAAGTATCAAATTGAGAGGAGCTGCTGCTGTGTGATTTGCACATGAATATGATCTGTGATGCTGCTTTGCAGGCATGAAAGCCTCTTGCACGTGGGAATGTATGAAATCAAATCTTATATCTGTACATAAAAGTATTTACTCTGGTGGAGCTGCTGCTGTTATTCACTCAAAAATAAAAGGATAAGGGAGAATACTTATGTCTCTTAATCACTTGATACAGATTAAAACTGCCTTTGAATGGCTCCTAGCCATCTGTTAACAGAATGCAATTCTTCTGCGTAGTGACCWTGGTATGGCAGCTTTACCTAGTACCAATATTAGGTTGGCCATCAAAAAAGATCACCACGTTCTGCATTTCAAAGCTTTCCCCTGGGATTACACATTTCGGCTCCTGGGATTAGAYTTTTCACTGCTGCTGCCGGGGAAGCGACGCCCCTTCCCCTCCTCCACTCGTGCGCATTCCCCAGSGCTGCCACCCCTTTCTGCTGCTCTGCCAAGAGTTACATGAGCAGGACTAGATTTTGCTTGATCACACAGCAAAGCCTTGTCTCAAGATCAAAAAATCATGCTAACACATCCAACACAAGAAGTTTTCTGGTAGGAAACTGAGAGGAACTGTTTTTTGACCAACAAACCTGGGGGGATGCTGAGGACAGCAATGGGCAAAAGGAAGAGGAGCTTTGCTCAAATCTGGAGATCTGTGGTTACATTTGGAGCAGCTGGAGAAGAGCCTGAACCACTAAGTCAACCCACCCAGCGCTTTTCAATAGAGACACATCAGACCAGGCGCAGAAGAAGCATGCTGAGAACATGCCTGCTTTGTATGTGGGGATACGGCCAGAGACCGAGGGCCAATGCAATTTTAAAATAAATTTTGCTTTAATGAAACTGAAATACTGTAAAGACCATGGAGGAAATAAACAGAGGGGAACATCTCAAAGGTAGAAGCAAAGCTCCGTCGCGTTTTATGTGTCCGCTGTTCCCTTAGGAAGCAGCTATGTGCTTATTCAGAGCACAGTGTCGGGCCGCCGGAGTCGGCGGGAAGTCTGCGTGGCCGTGGCAGAGCCGGCCGGAGCCGGAGGCACCGCTCACGGTGCCCTTTGGCTGCTTGCTGGGCTAAGCCCATTTATCGGAGCCGTGACAGCCTAAGCAGCAGTTCTAGCGATTAACCCACTTTCGCTACCATAAAATTAATCAAGCTGCTATTTTTTATTTACTAYGGGAGTCTGTTTTGTGTTTCCGGATGCTCCACTGCAGGAGAWATAAAAGGGAAGGGAGAGATTATTTTGCATGCTGAAAACGGGGTATTGTTGTTGTGTAAGCATCCCGAGGCGGGAAGGAGGCCGAGCGACAGCCGGGCAGCCCCCAGGACAGAGGACGCTTTGTCTCTCCCGGCGCGGCCGTGGCTCCAACAGCTGTCGGCGCGGCCTCTCCCATACGGCCCGCTAATMACAGCGGGAAGAATCACCCTATCCAGCTCTGCAGGGAAAGGCTGAAGCCGTTCATCTCTGCGGGCACGGGAGCCGAGCCAACAGGTCAGCCCATGTCCCGAGCTGCAGCTACCCGAAGATCAGGATAGCTGAGAGATCCGGGAAGGCTGAGGTGCTCCACSTGCCTACAGGGTGACAGAACTACTCTTGGGGGAAATAGCGATGTAGGAAATGTCTCAGGTGCTGTGGAGAAGCGTGCTTGGAAGGTACCACTTCTCTTTGAAGATCGGTTATAACCTGGAATGGCAACACGTCTCCTTTCTCCTTGAGCTCCCAGAAACCACAAGAAGCTTCCTAGATATCCGGGCAATGCGGAGGCTGGTGGTCATGCTGGGCCGAGGGCTGCAGTGCGCGGGGCCAAGCAACCAAGCTGAGGCAGAACAAACCTCGGGCACAGCTGCTGCGGCGCCGGCGAGGGGCATAAGCGCAGGGAATAGCGTGAGCARTGGGGCAGTTAACAGCCCGCTTCCATTTCAGGCTCTGGAAATGTGGAAGATAATCGGTTTCACCTCTGTCTTATCCTGGCTCCATTAAATGCAAGTACTGGCAAAACTAATTAAGAAGACAGCCAGAAAGCAGCTTTATGGGTATCAGTACCTGGTTCTGAATTGCTTGACCATTTTAATAGTTTTCAGCTGACTCAGGCAAAAGAGATTACCCATGAATTGTGCTACAGAAGTGCTGGAATCAAAMGTGAGAGCATAGAAAGTAGACAAAAAAGAGAAGTGTCTTTTTTACAAGGGTTTTGAAGCACTCCCTGGGTGTCTTCAGCAGGGAAAAGAAGCCTGAGAAGAGCACCATTAGCTCTCTGAAATTCTCCACAGGCACGATGGGCTTTATGGCAAAAATGGTTTGCCCGGTAACAGCTGGGACCCCCCTAGATTCTGTGGCTTGTACTAAAGGTGTGGAGGCTAACGAGGCAACAGAAGCAGCAGTGCCTCATCGCTGGCATGAAAGTCACAGGTGATGGAAAGGAAACACGTGAGCCCCAAGGTCTTGCAGTTGTGAGCTGATTGAMAAAAAGGGGCATACAAAACGGGCCTGAAAACGTCAAATTCTCTTCTCTCCAGCCATGAGTTTTTTCTTTTTGCATAGAGCTTGGAACATATTATCTTGGAAGGCTCCATCCTTCTGCCTGGTTTGTCTATAAGGCCAAAAAATGTAAATTCTATAAGGTAAACAAATGAACAGAGGGACTRCACAGATACAGTCATCTTAGAGAGATATGCTAAGAAGCTGGGACCCTCTATTTACACATACCTGAAAAAATAAAGAAATCTGTAATAAGAGAAAGTTTTGTTTTGTTTTAAACTAGCCACAAAATAAACATTTCTGGGGAGATAACAGATAGCAAAGAGTTTTCTGTAAATCCYCAGAGATAGAGCAGGTACCCTGAGAGAGGCAAAGCACATTCCTACATGCTCAATTCCCGCTCTGGGCGATGCTTCCTCCTTGGACCGACATTTCAGTCAWGTTCAGTCCCCGAGGCACCTCCAAGGAAAACACAACGACATATTTGCTGGGGTAGAAAGTGCTGAACTTTACATAGATGGCATTTGGAAACACAGAGAGATCACAGCTGGGAGCTCCAAGCTGCTTTCCAAGCAGCAGAGCTGCTGGACTCAATTATGTTAGAAGAGTGAATTTGGTGTGGCAGAAACACCATGACAGGGGGGAAAAGCTAATGCAGCTGCATCACACTAACCTCAGCTGCAAAATATACTGAGAATTCACAGCAAAGTTGCTGAAAAGGAAGGAGTGAGAAGACTGTTTTGCATGAAAGAGGTTTTGGAGGAGAGTTGTACYCTCTGTTATCCAAAGCAGACATCTCCTTTGTGGGGTCAGAGCCCACAGCACAAAACAGAATTACGGAATCACAGAATGGTTGAGGTTGGAAGGGACCTCTAGAGATCATCTAGTTCAAACCCCTGCACATGTGGGGTCACCCAGAGCACAGGGCACAGGGTGAAATCCAGGCAGGTTTTGAAGATCTCCAGAGAGGGAGACTCCATAGCCTCTCTGGGCAGCCGGTTCCAGGACTCCGTCACCCTCACAGCAAAGTTCTTCCTCATATGGAGATGAAACTTCCTGAGCTTCAATTTGTACCCGTTATCCCTTGTTCTGTTCCTGGTCACCACCAAGAAGAGTTTGGCCCCAATCCTYTCTCCCCTCACGTATTTGTACTGGTTGCTAAGATCCCCTCGCCATCTTCTCTTCTCTAGGCTGAACAGGCTTGCTTAATCTTTCCTCATAAGACAGAGTCCCCTTAATCATCCTTGCTCCACGCTGGACCCTCTCTAGAAGTTCCACATCCCTCTTGTACTGGGGAGCCCAGAAACCTCCCTCTTAAAGGTCTGAGGAAACGCAGGCTGTTCCTAAAGCCCCACTCCCAACAAYCACCACGGAACGGACACGTCTGCCTCGCGTTTGGGGTATCGTTTCTGTCAGGTGGGTTGAAGCCTCAGCCCTTTGGAGGGAGGCGCAGGCTCGGGTGCTCGTTCACCCGGGAGCCGGCACAGAGGAGAGCACCTCCGAACGGGGACACGGGGCGTATGGAAAAGGCGCCGAGGCCGMCCCTGCCCGTGCTTAGCTTAGGGGAAACGCTTTGCTCCGCCGACACCAGGCAGCACAAATAGGGGCGCTGCCAAGGGTGGTCACGGGGCAGCGACGCAAGAGACTGGCAGGGGGACGCTTCGTGGCCACCAGCGTCCTGGCACCGCGCGGGCGGGACAGCGGCCGCGGAGGACGAGCCTGTCCCGAGGGCGCCCCGTTTCCCCCGCGAGCCTGCAGAGCGCGGGCCCGGCCTCACGAGGACGGGTCCCGCTCACCAAGCTCAGGCACAGCCCCGGCTTCCCACCCGCACACGCAGCCCCTCTTGTTTCCAAGTGGATCTCAAAACATGTCCACATCTCTTGGAAATAAAGTCCTATCTCCCGTCCTTTTCCCCAGGCGGGAGCGTGGCCGACTTCGCAGAGCTCAGTGCCCCCTTCACGGCTGCTGCGGATCACGAGCAACGTACGCGATCAGATGCGCCGCTCTCGTTGATAGAGCAGAATTTATGTGCTCACCCCTCAGAGCCGCAGACGGGTCTGATTGTGATTTACGCTTTTGCCATGAAGGACCATATATAAGAATTACCTGATGTTATCATGGGACCTATTCTTTTTTACCCTTATCTTTCTTCTGAAAGTAGAGACTACTTAATCACTGTTAGCTCTGCGCTGAGCGCAGTGTCCTCTGTGGTTTAACCGTGTCCCTGTTTTCAGTATTATTAGCTTGAGGTGGTAGGATGAACCCTTGGAAGTACACACAGCGCACACTGACTTGCAGCTGCACACATAAATCGTAAATGGCTTTTCAGTGATTTTTTAAAGGAGATATTGCACCAGTATTGACTGAATGCTAATATCAAACTGAGGTGCAAGGCAGGCTTTTGGGGTTCTCTGGAGCAGATTTAGTAAAGGATTTATATTCCCATAATTATTTGAGACTGAACTGCAGCAGCCTATGTTGTAGGGAACATACTTCATTCCCATTTCTCAGAAAGACAGAGACCGGATTCCTGAAGGTATTCAGGAATCAATTGCCACAGGCTTAAAAAGCAGCCAGGCTTCAAAAGATCTCTCTTAGAAAAGCAGGACATGTAACAAGAGTTTGAAAATACTSCATGCGTTAGGCTCCCATGGTTTTCACTACATCTGGGTATCTGAGAGGTTAGGAGGAAGCAAATAGGTTTCCCCATATGTCTTTCAGTGAAAAYACGCCCTCAAAAATCAGGTCGATCATCTATTCTTCCTTGAAAACTCATGAAACTTCATTTCCTGAATGTTTTTTGGTGTCTTACAGTTATTGGAATCACTTTTGAGGACTCAGGTATAACTGTGCGAGCCCCTGCCAGCTACAGTTTTGAGGGATTTGCCGCAATTTCTAGGAGGTGCTGAAATGATTGAACAATTTAATTACTCCCATGTATGCAAGTGGCCAGGCAAATCCCCAAAATATGAGGATGCCCTAATACAACCTGTGCAAATGCTCCCTGGCAGTGTAGGTTTTACAGTCCATTCTTCCCGTTTTGGTCCAGGAGAGATGGGAACTTTCTCCACTCCAAGTTTAGACAGTGGTGATGCCTATCACTAGGAACATCACAGGGAATGTGGCATTACCTCTTGCCATTCCCACAGCTACATAAGTGTGATGTAAGGGAAGAGCCTAGTTCTGACCAAGGCTACCTCTACACAAAAATGCTTTCAAAGAAGTCAGACACAAGCTCACCCGTGACATCAGGTACCGCAAAGCAGATATATGGACAAGCCTCACGTCTTACCACACGTCCACCCAGACAGACACATTGACTACGGGGCAACATCCTCCTTGCCACCTCTTCCCCCATCCCTTTCCATCTCCCTGCTGGAAGGTAGGGGAAGTGGGTGAGTGCAGAGGATGCYTTCTTACCTCTGCCTCCCTGAAGCTTTTTGCCTTGTAGGAAAGGACTCACTCAGCTCACGGCCATGCTTGTGCTTTGCCTGCCATGATGAGAAACCATGAGAAACCATTTCTCTCCCATGAAGAGAAACCAGCAGATTTCTGGAAATAAAGATGGGAATCTGGGTCATGTAAAAGGTCACACAAAGGATGTCAGGACTTGGTGGAATGGAATTTAAGTAAATTTGACTCCATGAAGTGAATCTTAGAGCTGAGTTCTGGCTGCATTTTAGATCCACGTGAAGGTATGTGATGTGCCAGGACTTTGGTCCTCAGCACCAGTGTGGGATCCACAGAGGGTGAAACATCAGGCACCAGGGTTAAGTTTTGGTGAGCCATGCGTGGATGGTGTAACATCCTTTAGGATCTCGTGGGCAGGCTGATCTCCGTGTAGGCACGGCTGGTTTGTCTGAAGCGTTCCTAGCGCGTGCCTGCCAGGCTGCGCTGCTGCAGGGGGTTAGGGAAAGGAATGCCAAGTTTCTGGATCCCAGTCAGCTTCAGAGGGGTTTTACATGCTGAGCTGCTCAGCCCGACAGGACTTTGGAGATGTTGCATCCACTCTAAAACATCTGGGGAGCTTCACATCGGGAGGTGCTGTTGGAGCTGACATGTGTTGGAAGTCTGTCAAAAGCTCAATAGGGATTTTTCACAATCACAATTTTATACTTAGACACCCCCATTCCCCCTTGAAGTTAAAGTTCTTTGGGGGATCTTGCTCATACTACTTAGCTTAACTGCAGTAACCCATTCCTTATTCTCTGTCTAGATCCTTTTTCCAGTGAAATTCCTGCTTGCAACCAGGCTCTCAGCCTAAAGCATCTCAATTTAAGATTCTTAACTGTTAAGTAACATATATTTTTCATCAAAGCAAGTACAACTTTTAAATGAGCCTATATTCTTACCAGAATTTTAGCTTTCAGCTATTCTTGCCATATCCACTTATAAGGGTACAAGCGGGTTTTTTTTTTTTTAAGCATGAAAATTAATTTCCTCTTCATGCTTCCATAATTCAAAAGCAATTTAAGGAATACAAAATAAGACCCTTTCTACCTCTTCTCACTGCATCTGCATCTTGCTCTCCCGCTCTCACACACACACTTTAAGGATTAACAAAATCCTCAGCCCCAGAGGAGCATCTGAGATAGCACGAGCAGCTGAAAAGGAGAAGGTGTGATGCTCAGTGTTTGGTGGCTTTCTGAGTAAGCCTAGAAACATTTACAGCCTTAGCTAATCACATTACATTTGCTTAATTAATGGGAAGCGCCTGTGCTAGAAGGCTGACGGGCTTTGATAGATGAGTGCAGCTGCCCTGGCTTCCAGCAGCATGTGYGAGTGCCTAATGGGAATAGGTGGTGGGTCACAGGAGGTGCAAAGCAGAGAGTAAATGTACAGTAAATATGCAATATGCACATATAGGGTGGACTATATGCATGCAGAACTCCAGGGACTAAGCACTTGCTTTAAGCCTCCTTGGTGTTTGCTGTGGTCCGTGGCTGTGCAGGGCCCCGTCACGTTGCTGCTGTTTGACAGAAAAGCTTTTGGGCTCCTTGGCATCGTCTTGAGCTGCTGGTGTTGGCYTGGGAGCCCCGGCTGTGCCCGTTCATGGTCCTGGCCCTGCACAAGAAATCAAGGGGTGCCTGGGGTCACCATCTCCCACGCACTTCAGCATCGCTCCGGGCAGCTGGAGCACCTTCAAAGAGCCTTACTGCAATGAGGAGCTGCTTGTAAATAAGAGCTCCAGGAGAGGGAAGGCAGCTGTGGTTTCCTAGGAAGGGGAAGAGAAAGCCTGATGTGAGTGGCATGGAAAATCACCTGTGCGGTCCAGGGCTTCCCCTGTATTTAAACTGGAAAGTCAGCCTCACCGCTTGAATTACGTGCTCCATCCCTGTCCAAATGKCTTCTTCCTTGCTTGCAGAATAGCTCGCTAGCCTGAAACACCCACAGGCAGCTGCCAAGYGCAGMGGTCTGGTGGTAACAGAGCCCGTCGTGCAGAGCCTCCTTYACACAGCATCCGCTGCCCCAGCGTGCTGGCACTCGCTGCGCTMCCCCCTGCCTCTCGGCTGCTTTCCYCAGGAAAGGGACTTCATYGGAATGATCCGCACGAACCCCTCCAGACTGCCCAGGGCACCTTCCCGCCTGCCCACCTTCCTTCTCCCACTCTCCTCAGGGCCCCGGGTGGAGCAGCGAGGCCGGTTAGGAATTCTGGCCAGGTATCCAGCAGCACCAAGAGCCAGCGGCAAGATTGATGAGGCTCCTACCAACGCTACCGGCTTCCAAAGCGGCCCCTGGGTAGATTCCAGAGGCTGTGTCTGATTTCAAAAGGATCTTCTGAGAAAAAAAAAAGCAATTTAGCAGTGCATGGTACTGCAAGCAGCTTCCACAGATTATTCCATCCCCGAAATATCAACAAATTACTAACAGTAATGCATGAGAGACCCACCAAGAGCCCTCACTTGCCCTGATCCTCCGGCACGTTGCCTGAAATAGGGATGAGGCTTTTTTGTTTTCCCATGAGCTTTCCAAAAGTCCAAGTTGCATTGGTCTGCATATGCTTTTACACTTAATTAGTTACTATATTAGGAATACTGGCTGAAAAATAAGAATAATAGAGGGGCAGCTCAGCAGAGGGAGAAAGCACACAGTGYGTTTCCTGCTGACGGAGCTGAGCTTGTGCTTTCTGTGTTTTGGGCTTTTTCATTGGTTTTGAGGAAGCCGGGCCTTTCCTGGCACATCCATGAGCCCCTGGCTTTGCCGCCCTGGCCGGCGCGTGCCCGGCTGCGGGGCTGTGCAGCTCCCGCGGCGCCRAGCCAGAACCTGCCAGCCCCTGCCGGGCCCTGCGGCAGCCGATGGCCCCTCCGTGCCGCCCTGCTGCATCCCCCCTGCCCGCCGGGACGGGGAGGGAGCCCGGGCGCTGCGGGGGGCACTGGCCCGGCTTCACACTGCCCGCCCAGCAGCGCTGTGGGTGCCCCGTGCGAGCAGCCCCAGGAGCGCTGCCAGCCCCACGGAGAGACGCAAGCGGCACCAGGACCTCTGCCAGCCCCACGGAGAGACGCAAGCAGCACCAGGACCTCTGCCAGCCCCATGGAGAGACGTGAGTGGGCCCAGGAGCTCTGCCAGCCCCATGGAGAGATGAACCCGCAGAGATGTCGGCTCTTTGCCAGCCTGCCCTGCTGGACCCCCGGAGCCCCGGGTGGGTGCCAGGAAGCTGCGTCCTGGGCACGGGAGACCTCAGGCGTGTCTGCAGTGGGCTGGACTTCATGGAGGCTCCGCTCATTGGTCAGGGCTGGGATGCTTCAAAAAAAGCTTTTGGAGCCAGACAAGTCGTGAGGCTTGTGAGCAGAGGCTGCAGGAGGTCAGGGGAGCACGTGGGCAGACTCACGTGGGGCAGGGGCGCCACTAACATTGACCTCAAGGGGTCAGGGAAAGGATCTTACACCCCTGTATATGCCGAGGAGGGAGGCAGGCTYGTCCAAGGGGGTGTCCAAAGCCCAGCTGTGGTTCCCGGGGCAGGACCCCCCTCCCTGACCGCCATGGCGGGACGTGGGGGCTCAGACCCTCGCTTGCACACCTAAGGCCCTGGCTCTGCACCGTGATGGGCACGCCGAGCCACGAGGGGAAATTCACCGTATGTTTGTGTTTGAACAGACGCCTGCACGGGGCCGGGCATCCTTGGTGCAGGTACCAGACCCCCAACCCTCTGCCGGAGCAGACCCCAGTGGCCCAGACAAGGATGGTTTCCCCTTGTGCTATAGTGGGCTGAACTGCTGCTCCTGGCCGGTTTATGAGACGCTATTTCCCTTTGAGCAGGCGTGCGAGTGACAGCGGGTCCTGGAGGGCACCCTGTGCCYGCAGCCTGTTCCCTGAGCCGTGGGTGGCTGGTGACTCAGCCTGGTGGCTCTGTTTACCCTRAAACCAGTCAGACATGGGGCAGCCGAAGAAGCCTCATCTCTCTGAGAGCTTTCACTCCTCTGGGGACTTCAGCGTCTGCTGTCAGGGCGGGGGAGCTCCTTCGCACTGGTAGGGCTCTTGGAACAGGTCTGGGGGCGCAGGCGTTCCCTTGTTTCCCACACACCTGGGCAGTGAGCTGCAGCTGCATGGGGCGCAGCTCCTCACCYGTGCTTCATTAAAGATGTCCCTGTGTGCGGCAGCTCGTTAGAAAGCCCTGGGGACCTCGAGCGAGGGCTTTGTTTTGAAGGCTGCGATCCGCAGGACACACACGGGGTTAGTGTTCCCTCGCAAGGCGGATTGGTCACAGCCGGCTGCTGCCGAGAGCCGCTCTCGGCRCGGGCGAGCGTCTCCAGCGCGTTGTCACTGTCCCTGACACAGACCGTTCCCAGCGGCACTCGAGGAGGCCTGGGGGTGACAGCACGTGACGGAGGAGAGATGTAGTTAGGGAAGCACAGGAGGAGACGGCTCTTCCCAGGGAGCTTGCGGCTCAGGCTGTTTTCTTTTTGTGCCTGAGGTGGGATTAAGCCAAGAGGCTCTTGTGGATTTACTGCTGCTTGTGCTTTGGTCCTTTAGAAAATCAAATAAATCCAGATMTGTTCTGAAAGCACTAGACTGAGATCTTGGGATCTGGAGTGGGGYCCCTGTGAGGACCCCGTGTGCAGCAGAGGGGCTGGAAGGACGGCGCGAGGCGGCCGGTGGCTTTGCAGGACGGTCACAYACGAGCTCCAGTCTCCTTGCCAGGAGCCCTCACGTGGCCCTCGCATTGCGTGGTGCAAACAGGCGCCCTCCAGAACTGCTGGCAGAGGGTGAATGRTGCATCTCTCCCACTGGTGTCTCAGGTAAGCAGCGCTGAGCTCTTCTTCATCTAATGGCTTTTTCCTGGCCACCTATAAACTCCCAGCATTCATCAACATGACCAAGACTCCACTAGGTTCAGATGAAGCCCCTGMACAGCCTGGAGCAAAATGCTCCAAATTATAATAAACCTCAAAGAAATGGAGGGTCAATGACAAAAATAAAGCATTGCTGCAGAAAGGGGAAAGGAAGAACTAGGAGAAGTAGGGACTGAAAGGGAAGAGAAAAATACAAAAGAGAACATGGTCCAAGTACTAATTTGCAGTGCACACATTTATTCTCATATGCTGCAAAACACAAGTGCTCTACTTGAAAGTACCCTGCACCCTCTAGCCAAAGCAAGTCTATCTATAATGCATGCACTTGTTCTGCACTTTGGATTGCACTGTAATAACCCACCATCCTTCTCTAAAGCATAAGTGAAGGTCCATTTAAGCTAAACAGTTTTATGAGGGCAGTAGGTCAGAGAGACTCCAGCCCTCCTGCAGACCATGAGCTCACTGCCCTGGCTCAGCAGATGCTGCCTGCACTAGTTCCCAGGGCTCAGTTACAGCTCTTTTCGGTTTTGCACGGCACAAAAGAAAGTGGAAAATATTTGCTAACTTGCCCCTGCATGTTGTTGGCATTAGTAGCTGCTCTTGTAGTAATAACCCCAGTGAAAGCAAGACCCTTGACTGAGCAGGGTACTGTGCAACCAGAGCAGAAATGCAATTCTCATAGCAGGAGAACTAGCAGCACTCATAAGGCAGATAGATAACTATGAGCTCTTATTTAAAAAAGCATGAACTGCTGTGATTGATTCACCTACATAAGCATCTTTATGCCTAGTAGAAAAATCTTTCCAGATGAAGACAGGAATAAATCATGCAGCAAAATGGAACGTTTTATAGAGAGGTCTTTTCTTAATTGAAGTTCTCCAGGAAGAATGATGACAATGAATTAAGGGATAAACGCATGCCTTTTTGTATGAATAAAGATGCTCGTCACAGTTTCAAAATGGTTATTGAATGCAAAATTATTGGTGAAGTTGACACGTTCTGTGGCGCAGGTGTCATTTCATAGAGAAGCATCCAAGCCTGCTGTTAGAAGGCCAAATGGTGCAATGGTCAAGCTTCTGTCACAGCTTTCAGCTGAAAAATATCGGAATCAGATTTTGGCTCTCTTGAGGGAAGTGGCCATTTTTCTGCATCTCTCTCTGCCGCTCCCCTGYGCGCTGCCCGGGAAATGCAGAGCGTGGCAGCCAGGCAGCTACAGCGCCCGCTCCGAGTGGACACGGTGCTCTTGCAGTGACCAAGGAGGCCCCCTTTGAARCCCCAGTCGATGCATCTTTGCTGTCAAGGAGCGCAAGGCTCACGGGGGCAAGAGACCTCAGTGACACTGTCATCTTTCAGGCATCAGGACTTGCTGGCACAGCCCGGCCTCGGTACCACCACTGCTCTGGTTGCACTGAAGTGACTTTGGGAGAGGCAAACTGCGGAGACTTCCAAACGTCGCCAAGTCGCTGTAATCTCCAACCGCCAGCGCAGACAAAAATGCACTAGCATGGGCAGAAACAGAAATCACAGGTCTGATTTCTCTTTTAAAAACATTTGCATGGGAACAAAGTTCTCTCCTTCTCCCTGCACGTGTGATCCCCGCAAACCTTGCTCTTGTCTCCTTGCTAACCCGCCGCTGAGATGGGCCGGAGGCTGCCAGCTGCGCGTGGCCGTGGCGTGGTGCGGATTGGGCTTTAGTGACCTGCCCTAAGCCTCTCAGGCACGAACACGGGGCCTGCAGCTCCCTCGTGCTCCGCTGCAGGGTGGAGGTCAGACAGATTATCCCCATTTCCCCGGGAGCGAGCGCGCCAAGAATTTCAATATCCCTTTCCAGAGCCACACCGCTCGCGAGGTCTCTGGGRCTGGGGGCAGCCCCTCTCACCCCAACAAGCACCACAGGATCCGGGGGAAGCCAAGACCCCCGGATGCAGGGCCGCTCCGTCAGCGTGGAAGCTCCTCCGGAGCGCGGAGGTGACGTAGGTCACCCGCTCACGCCTGCTGCCGCCCAAGGACAATTCATTACGAGATTTCTCTTTAATTAACGCTATGCGCCGGCTCCTGATAATATTTCATCAGGACATCTGGCAGGAGCACATTAGCTACAGCTTTGTGCTGAGGCATAATTGAGCAGAGCTCCTGGCCGAGCTCGGCCCTSGCAACGTGTTTTGCCCCTGCGTTTCCTACAAGCGTCCGATTAAAGGGGTTGGGGGGGCTCCCTCCTAACGTAGCCTGATCCAAGCCCATCAAACTAAAAAGAAGGGCCCAGCTAACAGGCACGGGCTCTGAGGGCCTCCGAGGAGTAAATCAAGCAGCCACCCTGTATTTACACACCGGGTACTCTTGGTACCACTGCTGATCTCTAATCCTGAGTAAAAAACAGCTCCAGAGTTTTGTTCTAATTTTGTTTGAAAGGCTCAAGTCAAACGGTCTTTACAAACCATTTTCTTTTGGCTTAGCTTAAAGCTTTTTTTTTTTTCTTTTTCTGTCCCAGCTTTATCTTTCTGTAATTGTTTGGTTTAATATTCACTTGATTATCTTCCCAAATTAACGTCAGCACAGCAGCTTTCCAAACAGSCGTGTTAAATATTCACGTCCAAATGAGATTTTTCAGCCCTTTGTTTTACAGCGGCCTCCTGCAGTATAAACGTGAACTCTCGGAAGACGTCGCTTGCTCGGTGCTTGCTAGCTCATGATTATTTAAGTCTAATCAACAGCTAAGMGTCTTGAGAAGATTAATGCATTTGGAAAAAGTTTGTGAACTATTTCAAGTTCTTTGTTTGGCCTGAGTCCAATTTCTGCACTTTTTTACTTTCCCGCATGTGTGCATGGGGAGGTGTCTGGATGACAAGTAACAGTAAAATAATAAATGCTCTTCACTAAAACATTTCAAAGCAAACAGAGATCTTGGTTTATTCTTTATGTTCTTGCCCCTCTGCAGTTTTTCACTCTTGCTTTCTGGGCAGTTTTTTTCTCGACCTTTGCTGAGAGCTGACACAATGGCCTGAGCTGTTTGARATGCCTTTTCCTGCTGGGTGCTCATTCTGCAGGTTATTTTACGCTCGAGTCTCCAAAAACCCCTACGTGTTGCCCGTGGCACCAACACCCGGTAGYGCTGCTGGCGATGGCCCCACCAGACCCAAGCAGAGGGGTCCTGAGGGCACGTCCATGTTCCCAGTCACTCCAGCCACCGTCAGGTGTAGAGGCAGCAGCGAGCTGGATGCAGCCCTAGAAGGCACCAGTTCCAAGGACTTGTCCCCTCCAGGGAGGAGCCTCAGCTCCGTCCCGCATTCATGGGATGTGTCATAAAAGGATGTTGCAGAGAAGAGGCAAATGGGCAGGAAGAGATGCTGTGACAGAGCCACTCCAGTGATTTTTTCGATGCCACAAGCCCCATATTGGCCACAGCAGAAGAAAACTCAACTGAGGCCATCCCTAAGGCTGAAAAAAGCTGCAGTTGGCTTTAGTCAGCAGAAAAAGAAGAGCCAACGCAGGCAGCCTTCCTCACTCCAGTGTCTGCCAGGCTGATGCTAGCTATGGCCCAAGGGAGGGAAGCAGAGGGAAGATGAAACAGCCAGGCCATCATTAACATTATTTCACACGGCCAGGCCTGCAAGTCCTCTCCACGMTCAGAGGAACAACCACGCTGCCATCAGCCAGGAGCGTTTGCTTGCTGCTTCCTCGGGCCAGCACTGCCAGAGGAGTTGTTGTCATTTGAAAAATAAGGGTCACCCTCTGCCCCTTGGCAATCCGAGCCCGMGGTGGCCCGGCTGGGCGCTCGCGGGGCGGGCGCTGCGTGCTCCGCCGGGGCAGCCAGCGCCAGCACAGCCCTCCCTGCGGGGSACCTGGTGGAAGAGGCGGCATCCGAGCTTCTGCTCTGTAAGAAAAGACAAAGCAGTCAAGTGAATACGTCCCATGGCATTTTACAAAGAGCTACCAAACATTTGGCATTGTTTTCTTCCTACATTTAGCAGAACTTGTGTCCTTTTCTATCGAGATTGATTGTTTAGGAAAATCAATCAATCAAAAAAAAAAAAAAACCCTGGGAAACACACCATTTCTAGAAGCAGTAGGAATGTGGTAGGTGTTTACAGTGCGTATCAGGGACTAGATCTTGCAAGACAGCTGGTCCTTGGACCCTTTCTTTCAGCATTTAATATTTATCTTCAGTTCATCAATACTAATGGCTAATTCGAGCTTCTCAGCTTGAAGCAAGTGGAGCCAAGCCCAGCAGTGCTGGGTGCCCAAGCATGTCACCAGCTCCAGCTCCCTTCTCCTCACCCCAGACCGCTGCCCTCTTGTTTCTGCAGCCTGCAGCTGGAGACCTGCTGCTTCCGAGGGTCCTGATGGAAGCAGTGAACGCACCCCTGGAAAATGCCGTGAGCTCCTACAACAAAAAGTCCTTAGTGCCACTAGCCCTTCTGAGCCTGTCTTGTGCTACATGCCAAAGTAAAGCCAACCAGACCCTCGCAGAGGCTGAACTCTGGCTCTAAGGAGTTAATGTCAAAAGGGTAAATACTTGGTTTTCCTTCTCATCCTGCTCTCCATGCAGCACCTTCTKCCAAGGATGTCCAGACACCCACACAGCAGCGACCAAACCTTGGTGGCCAAAGGGCGGCAGGGAGACAAAGAGACTTCGCCCTGCTGGGCAAAAACGTGGGAAGGAAATTCTGTGAGCGGCTCTGTGGGAAATTCAGTGCCAGACACCAGCTTAAAGCTCCTCTCAAGGTTTGGAAACCAGCACGAGGGCAAGGCAGGAAGTTCCYGGGGGAGGGAAGGGGAGCACCCTGTCCCAGGGCGCATTGTGCTTTGTGCAGCCCCACAATTGTGTGAGCAGAGGCTGGCGCATCAGCCTGCGCTTGCAGTTTCCTGCTTTTTGTCGCTTTGCAGCCAGGGCCTGTTGTTTCAAACACAGCTTTTATTATGAAGCTTACAGAGAAGAATGTCTGCCCCCCGAGCATGCGTCCGGSCCTTTCAGCAGGCTCCCAGCACTAAGGCACCGGCTTTCAGGGGACACAGGCTATTGGGATGCAGAGAGGCATGCCAAATACCTTGGTTTCAGAGGGGCCGGGTATGATTGCTGCCCTCAATAGGAACTGCTGCTAGGCAGAAGTTACAGCCAAGCTGCTGCATGCAAGAACGCTCGTGCAGCTGGGTGGGCTTTGCAGCAGGACGGCGCCAGCTACGGTCCTCCAAGTGTCTCCTGCCCAGACTTGAGGAGCATTTGGGGGTCGGTTTTACTTTTCTCTTGCTCCTGGTCCCTTATGGAACAAGGACTTGRGCTGGTTCCTTCCTCTTTGGCTCCTAGAGTGGATCACATGCCCAGTGTGAACATTCAGCCTATGCTGTCCATGCCCTCTCCACGACAGAGAGCTGAGAGAGGGGATGGAAACCAGGCCAAAGAGCAACATTGCATCAACGCCGCTGCTGGGCTGGGCTTGGCGCTTTGCTCCCCCTCGTGACACGGCTGGTCCCCTGGGATCTGGCAAAAAGAAAGCGTCCTGGATTCCAAACAAATACAAAAGCTCTGCCCAAACCACCAGGCCGTGTGCAAACAGGATTAGGCGATTTTGCGCTCTACTCTGCCTGTCTCCTTGCCATACCCATCTCCATCCCCTCACCTCCAGAGGCGCTCAGCCTTCAGCCCTGTTCTTGCTGCCGCAGGGGCCTGGGGCTGGACAGGAGCCTTCCTCTTCGCTGTCCCGCTCCCTCGGCGCTGCAGAGCCACGCGTGTCCCCTGCTGCGGGAAGGCTCCGGCCAGAGCCTGCTCTCGGCCTCCCCGCTCTGCCGGCCGCTCTCGGGACTTCTTGGAGCTGCAAAGAGGCTGTTGCTACAGCGAAGGATCAGACACAACTGTGGGGCAGCCGCTCCCCGTGCCGGGGTCCCGCACACGCAGCCGTGAGGGTGAGCCCGGGTCTTCACGGGGCCTCGAAGCTGTGCCTGAGAGAGCATTTGTGAAGCACTTACCCCCTTCACACGCACGCGGGGAGAAAAGCCTGCACAATATCGATGGAATCTCTGATAGCCAAACACTGAATTATTTATAGCCTAATTGTACAAGCGATGCCCATGGGAACGCTTATGCAAGATGCAATTAATGTGCTGTGTGCTTCTCTTTCAGGCTCTGCTCTGAAGCAATGATGAGGCTCTAAAATCCAGGTGAGATCTCTTTACAGAAGAGAAGCAAGAGCACATACAGATTCTAGCAACTCCCCTCAGAGCGCCGCTGTGAAACTGGAACGGGCACAAAAGCTTCTGTAATAGCCATGGGCTCATTTAGCTGCCTGAAAACTGGCATCTAAAGCCATTTCAGAYGCCCAGAAGAATCTCACCCAGCCTCTAGCTCTTGCTCCAGAAAGGCTCCGGTCTCTCATACGTCCCATGTTGCTCCTGAAAGTCCCATCTTGGATATTTCAAAGCAACCCAAACGGCACTAGATACATGTGAGAGGCAGAACTGAGCTTTTATGATGGCTGGCTACTGCATAGGGAGCCGTTTCCAAAAATCTCAGCCTATGCAGCAGCCTCMTGAGCCTCCTTGTTACTGTAGTGATAACTATATGTACATGTAACACAGCACCTCATGTACATACTGAAGTTCCTCCTTCCTGCYCAACCTGCAGCAGATACAGTAGCCCTGAAACCCAGCTCAGGGAATGGGATTTAACGATGCAGAGGCCGTCTCTGCCCTTCCATGAGTTTTTACAGCAGCTGTGACAGCGCCCCGGACGTTTCCCTACAGCAGAGCTCTTCTCAAGCCCTCCACATTATCAGCAAAGAGCTGAAGCCCGACACGCAGAGCAGCCTGGGGGTTGTGCCTCTTAGAAAGCTCTTATATTCTTATGGCTGCTTGACAGAGCTCGGGGGCAGTCACTTCCTCCTCGAGCACTTCAGCAACAACTGCCTTCTGAAGCACTGGGGCTGGACAAGGCTGTGGGTGGGCACAGTTTTGGCTCTAGGATGGTAACCATTAAAAGCAACCAAACAAAAAAGACCATCTGAACCAGTATCCTAATGCCGTCCACTCCATGCCTCATAAAAAGTGCTGCCTGCTCATTTCCTCTTGAGACTAGACACATAATACATGTCTAAGCCCCTCAGCCTACCCCAAYTTACAAACTCAAGTACAGCTGTAGGTTTAACGATTCAGCCCAAATTAATTATGACAGATTGAGGAACAGAACGACATCCTGCAAGGGCCCCTTGCTAAACGGAAACATGTGGCTCATGCCAAGAACTCGCAGCCTCCCGCTGGGTTCTTGCTGCCGCGCTCGCCCTCGCTGCTGTGTCTGCGCCCAGCACCGGCACACGGCCTGTCCTGGCGCGCCCAGACCCGCACTCAGGGGCTTTGACAGCGACAGCACCGACCTTGGCTGAGACATTAGRGTTGTAGGCAGCCCACTGCCCATAGCCATGGAAGGGCTTTTTCCTTAATGCCTTTTTCAATCTAAGATTTTTSCTGCCTTTAGAGGTGATGGGGCAACGGGATCCTCTGCTCATGTCTCTCACATTAAAGATAAACATATTTAAGCCAGGTACTTTCTTCATTTTTTCTTAAGTGAGGCACAAAGACAGAGAGACTACTTGGCTTGKACAGTAGGTGCTATCCATCTCCCAGGCCTATAACATGTCAGGCTAGTGTCACCATCTCTGCTTTACAGACTGAAGACTTGAGGTAGAAGAGAGCCCTGTGATTTATCTAAGGCAGTGGCACATCTGGGATGAGATCCCAGGTTGCAATTTCTTTCATGAAACGCTGCAAGGTGAAGATTGCCCTTACAGAGCCAAAACTTACGTTAGCTTAAGAAGAGTTTTGTGCTTGACAAATACTGTTCAGTGTCCAAAATAGAGAAAAATCATTTGGTTACACAGAACAAGAAACTGCAGATTTTTATCCCCTCTCCTCCTAACCATTTCACTTTCTTTTTAAGTATATATCAAAAACAAGATAAGGCTGTGGTCACCTCAACTTTGCAAGTTGTTATCTAGTGAGAGGAAACAGATTGCTACAAGAGAAGCAGCGAATGCAGAGTTTCCCCAGGGGCTGAAGGTGAGTCTACATCACTCAGACCACAAGCATTTTAGGAAAACAGGTCCCCAACACAAACTTAGGATAACATTCCCCAGGCTGTGCCTGTTGAAAGCAGAAGTGTCCTCTTCCATTGGCTAGTCCATAGAAAACATAAGCTATAAGCACACCCAGTGCTTTCTAATGTCCCTAACTGGAACCAGCATCTTGCAACGCTGGGCTCAAGGCAAGAGAGATGCTCTTGGTTTAACAACAGACGTGAACACGAACGGGTGAGGTGGAAGCCAACAGGCTTTGTGTCCCCTGRCTGTCTGGAGGACCCTGAACTGCTTATATCCCTCACAACGTTCATTAGAGCGGTGATCCCCACTGGAAAACACACCTTGTGCTGGGCTGATTAACAGGAGAAAACACACGYGCTCCTCACTTGCCACTATGCATATTGAGTTGTTCATCTACTCTTTCCCTTGCCCTGTTAATCTGCAATAGCTGCTAAAGAAGCTGAAGAAACAATTAAGATGCTTCAGAAAAAGAAGATAATTTCTCCCATGCAGTGCTGAGCACCCGGTAGATGTGATTCAAGACACACAAACACGCTGGTTTGAAGTGAGTGTTCCCATTGTTTCAGATAAAAATAATAAGGATGAACAGTTTTGACAAAAATCAGGTTACTTGCAAGTGGAAGGAGGGCTCTAGGGCACATTATCAGCCCTGCCTGAAAACACCATCAACTCCCACGGGGGAACCCATAGCATTAGTTGTTCATAATTGAAAAAAGTCAGACCAGTAGTCAGATTAGACAGCGGCTCTGGCAGCAGAGCAGTCCTAGGGTTAGAGCTGGTTTGGTTGTAAATACGAGATACCTTGTGATTTGCTGGAGGTTTTCACACCAGCAGACAAATGAGGTATCTACAGGGAGATCCTCACCCCACATAAGGTAACAGCACAAGTCAGGATTTCACCCTTCTGCTTCCAGGCACCACAGTCCAGCCAAGGAGACAACAGTTTAGTGGGAGAAACACGGTGATGGGTTGGAGCCAGATCTTAGTTGACACGRGGTGTTGTGACTGCACTGGAGCATACGGCTCCTATCCAAAATAAGAGTCCATGAAAAATATTTTTCCAATATCCCCTCCCTAATCCATCCCCAGCATCTGTCATGACACAAAAGAGRACGGAGACAGTAGAGGCAGTGTTATGCTAAGCAGTCTGCCGAGATTGCTTTAGACATTTGCCATCTTTTAGTTGAAATGAAGAATGACAAATTAGGAAAACGTTGTCATTACCTTATTTTGCACTTACCTGCAAAATAACCAACCAGCCRACACCAATTCCTCCTCATTTTACAAGGTGGCCTGGCAAAGGCTCAAGCAATGAAAGCCAGTGGCAAATAGACCACACAAGGCAAATATAAACAGTTAAGTTAGCGATGATCCACCATGCTGAGTGTACTCTGCATATCCAATGCCAGGATTCTCTGCACCCAGACACACAAATCTCAGGCATTCACTCTCTGCCAATACTTTAAGCCATGCCCATAAAGCATATCTGAACAGGATTCAAGCTAGTGAAAAGCAATTTGTTACTTTTAAAGGGGGCTGGAGACCCAGTGAACCGAGCTGATGGCTTCGGGCCAGCAGACGACCATCTATTAAGTTATGAATAAAATTGCCACCGCGATTGCCACCACAGGAGGTGGCAAAGAAAACGTGGCCCCTCCAGGATGCGCATGACTATTTCTAGATTTACAGGCGGCAGCCTAAATTACTGCAGTGGTTTTTTTTTCCCCTTGCTTTTTCATAAGGCATAAAGATCCTTAGACACCACAGTTTGCAGTGGAACATTTTAAATAAATGAAGCTCACGAGGAAACACACCCCACTTGAAGCATTTTCAAAACACCTCTTCAAGTCACCATCKTCGGGGGGTTGCGAGGGAAGCAGAAATGAAGAAATGTTGAGCCAGAGCCCAGAAACAGTTTTTTTTTAAGTGGGACGAGCCTGGGAAAAGCAAAACAACTCATCGACCCCGGCAAAGCCGCTCTGGGGAGGGGTAAGGAAATAATAAAGGAGGATTTAGATCATCCCACTTTATATACACTTATGCAGGAGAAATCCAACACCCAGATAACAAATTCAGTGCAGCTTTTGCTTCCTCTSTCCTCCTCTTCCCCCCTGCTCAAAGACCCCGTACCCCTCCATTTATCAATTACTTTAATTTAAATACTTCCAGGTTAACAAAAATGCCTCCACTCCGACATGCCCCAAATTACAAAACAGAAACAAAACCTCTGGACAAAGGAGAAACGGAACAAAAGGAGCGCGGGGCCGGTGCTGCCGCCGCGCTGGCCGCCTCCGAGGCTGACACAACGTCTGGGGCGCCCGCCCGCCCGCCGCAGCTGGGACTCATTTGCTGCCTTCAGACGCGGGCGCTTTCACATGAAGTCGTGTTTTGGCACTGCCGCGCGGGACAGAGTTCAGTGCAAAAATCCCAGCCCGGCTGTGCTTCTCCCCAGCCTGGTGCTCGCTGAGCAAACAACCAACAAGACGGGGCAGGGAGGGGGAAAGAGAAAAGGAAAACAACAGAAAAAGGGAAAGCGGAGGCCTTTCCCTTCCCCCACACATCCACACACGAGGGGACCTGGCAGGGGGCTATTCCCGGCTGCTTCCACAGGGGTCACACGTTGAAACGTTCACAGACCAGCCCAGCGCCTTCTGGCTTTGCTTTTCTTAAACAAACACGTTGGAGGCTGCGGGAAGGAGCCGGGGCGGCGCTGGGGGGCCAGGGYCCCGCTCCCGGCCGGGGGCGCCCGCGGGCCGCGGCGCTAATGGACCCGGTGGCGGCCGGCGCTCGGTTCACGCGGGGTCCCGGGGCCGCCGCCGTCACAAGATCGTGCACTGCAGCTTGTGCGAGCCCGTGGCTCGGTCCCCGCGCCACTTGGCCTTCTTCTTCTTCTTCTGGCTCTTCTCTGGGATCTGCTGCCTGTGGTGGGAGASAGAGGAGAAGCAGTGGGTGAGACATGGGTGCCCCCCAGGTTGGAGCAGATCCCTCCCGCCAATATATACACATAAAAATATGCATGTATACAAGCACACACCTTCATACTTTGATGTAAATACACCCACCATACAATTATATGCCTAGACATATATATACACATAGATATAATCCTGACATTTTTATCTCCCTATTCTATTTCCATATGTTCCTCCTCCACCAGCCCCTTCCTCACTCCRGCACTGCTAGCAAGGCATCCGCCTCTGTTTTCCAGGAAGGAGGGAGAAGCCATAAGCAGCTCTGTTAAGGCTAAAGGTGGGATGGATGGCAGGATGAAGGGACRCTTTGTCCCCTGCTGCCTGCTCAACCCACCTGAGACCCAGTGAGACACCGGGACATCATTTATGGCCCTGCTCCTAATGCTCATCAAGCCAGTCGACTTGGGTTTTGTTGCAAGTTAAACCATACGAACACAGATCCAACTAGTGTCTAAATAACAAACTTGAAAGACTGAAAAGCTCCCAAATGAGCCTCTTTCACAATGAAATATGGCAGGCCCTAAATTGTTTAGAACAAGTTATTCAGGTCAGAACAAGACATAGATGGGAAACAAATTATTATGGCTTTTCTTTGGTGTTTTCTTGTGCCTCAGCCCCTAAATGCTCACAACAATATGAAAAGCTTAACTTTGATTTATAAGACTTATTTTTCAGCAAGTTTGAAGGCTTGAGGCATGAAAAATATGAAACAAAGGCATAGAACTTAAAAGCAGAAAAAAAAGATATTTTATTTTGCATAACCACCAAGCAGCAGCAAGCTGCTTAGGACATCCTAGAATGATTTCTGAGACCCAGAAAGCCATGTCCTGCACGTGTTAAGGCTTCCACTCTGACAGTGCTTGCATAAACACCAGCRCAGTGTAAAAGAGGGATCAGGAAACTCGGGAGCTTCGCTGGCTGGACACAAACACCCTGCACCTTTCTGGAGCACTTTCAGACAGCCTGAGGTCTTGCAAGAARCCAAATCAACTGGGAAACAACCAGGCGCAGAGCCACTGCCAACCCTGCTTGAGAGTCTTCACCCTGCAACCTGCCACGGGCCCTCAGGAGCCTCTGTATCTGTGAACGCTCCCAAAAGGAGACATTAACTAGGGAGCTGTAAATTTACTTTTCACTGGACGGAGTTCACTTTAAGCAGAGCAACTATTGGGTTGGTGATGGTACCCACTAGATACAGAGGGTTTGCAGGGAGATCAAACAAATGATCAAGCCCATCTGCTTCACAGCAACTGCTGCCCTCTGACTTCACCCATATCCAACCTCTTCTCAGCAGCTCTGGTGTCCTTGATGCCATGTCGGGTCTCATACACCACTAAAGGTTTTCATCATAACTACGAAGGGCACTGAGGTAGATCATCTGCAGCTGAAGTTATGGGGTACATTTTTAAGACATGAGTTTAATGAACATACAGCATTAACAAGCTCCTTCCAGTCTGTGTCTGTCTGCAGTGMCATTATGTAGAAAAAGGAAAAAGTCAAAGTTTTTTTTTTAACTCCTCCTCCAGAATAGCTCGTGGTAAAAGCTTGCTGTAACACAGAAAGCAGCACCGAGCCAACTAATGCCGAGCTACAGAACAGTTGGGAAATCGCTTGGGCCACTTCCAAGCCCACTCCATAGTTCTCCGCGGATTTTCTGCCCCCTGCTTCTGAGCTATGTGGGAAGAGTGGGCAGTGCCATCTGCTTCCCATGGAGGCCGGCTCGAGGCTGCGCTAAGATCCTCGCGCGTTCGCGAACGCTGCGAACAAACGCCGCCCCGGCCGAATGCCGAGCAAGGCCCGCCGGCTGCGGGAGCGACGGGGGCAGCGCAACTTCAGCTCGCATCTCCAGCAGCGCCTCCCCAAGGACACCAAAACGCAAGGCCCACAAAAATGTGGTCAGCATCACGTGAATGACTCCTCTCGGGGGTCAGGTGGGTTTAGGTGGAGATGTGCGGGCAGCGGCGAGGGAAGGGATGTGCTAGGATGAGTCGTGTAGGGAGCGGAGCGAGCTGCCAAAGCGAGCCAAAACTGCGAGGAGGAAACCTGCGCCTCAGCCCTTAGAGCATGCAGAACGGCTTCATTTGTTCCTTGAATGGGCAGAAAATGTTAAATGTAGCCTACAAGACTAGAAAATAGCCGGTCCTTTTAACCTCTAGCAGCACACGATCCCAAGACTGCAGAGCTACCAAAACCCAAATTACTGTCCCAAGCTTTTAATGCTGATCGCTAGAGTAGGTTTTCTACTGCTCGTTGGCCGATACACTTTTGTCCTGGCCACAGTCAGTTCTCAAACTACACTTTGCAAAGGTAACTAAGCATTAGTAACATCTGTCTGCAGATACAGACCCAGAAAGCTTAATAAAAACCCAGAAATCCCCTCCCACGATCCAGCCACCTCTCTCCCGCTGTCCCCAAGGTTGGCCCTTGGCTCCCTGCACTAGGATTCCTGGCTCATCCATGGGCACTAACAAAGGCTTTCCAGCTTACCTGATTACTCTAACGAGATCGTGGAAGGCCTTGTCAACATTTAGCGGTGGGTCCTTGGCACTAGTTTCTATGTAAGGAATCTGAAGGAAAGAAGATATTASAAAAGGTATTAGTAACAGCTTGCAWGTTTATAAGCGAAAAAATCTCAAAATGAAAAAGYCAAAATACAGGAGAAATTGGATGCAGGAATCTAGATACATAAAGTGCTGTCCYGATACCACTATCAACAGCTTCACACTCAGAAAAGTCAGTAAGTGCTTACAAAAGATGGGGAATAAGCAACATAAAAACCAGCTCCTACGAGAAAGTTCCAGGTTTGAGGAAGAATAATCACAGACCTCATTCAGTCAGATGTTCTTTTCCATCGAGGGTTGCTCGCAGACATGAAAATAGCTGAAGGTTGCTGAAAGACTAGCACTTGCCAAAAATTCTTGCTTGCCACATTTTATTAGGACTACTGCATGCATATTTCATGACTACAATTCCCCCTTAGTGTAAAATTATCTTCTCCTTCAAAGCCTGAAAGCCAGATGGGGCCTTCTAGAGTGCTTGTCCAACGTGCCTGGCAGATTTATAAAACTGCCAAATTATATTTTCGTGCGTGGCCTTTTCCCTAGCRCGTGCATACACATGGGTGCAACATGTTACACGGCTGGTTAGGTGGACTGGCTCTCACAAAAGCCACCTTCCTTGGGGAGGTGAGGGACCAGGCGTGACGGAGCTGCTGCGCTCCCGTTGGACACACGGCGCAGGGCACCAGCGAGGCACAGACGCTGCTGGGACATCCCCGGCTTGCCTGCCTTGGCCTTTCCACCAAGTCTCTTCCCCTGGAGTCACTGCCTTCCTCGGAGTATTCCGGAGTAGCAGCACTTGGCAGTGACTAGACCAGTAYTGCACCATCTATACCAATCCAAGACCACGTTCTCAGGCTCAACTACAGGATTATTAAGAGCTAACAGAGGTCCGCGTGTACACAGGCCTTACAACCCTGTTAGCTTCATCATCTTTCACACATTGACTTGGCATGGACAGACACCGGGGCACACCGCCTAGCTGCTACCCCTGCCTTTCTGCCCTTGCCTGATGTTTGGGGACTCGCATTTCAYGGGGCTTCTTGACAGTCACAGCTCGGTTACAGCCTGGCAGCAGCATAGCTTCCAGTTTCACTGATGAGCTGGTCCCACCGAACGGAAACTGTGCAGCCTCTGCTTCGCAGCATTTGCAACGGTAATTGCAAATGTGAGATCATAAGAGAAATGCTTTAATTCAGCTCCAGATGAGCAGCAAACTCAATTTCGAGTGCCTCAAATGGGACTTATACCAACCAATTAAACAATCCCACAAACTTACATTATGTTTTGTTGCCATTTCTCTTCCCTGCTCTCTGGTGATTTTCCGTAAATGCATTAAATCAACTTTGTTCGCCACCAAAATCATTGGGAAGGACTCTCTGGAAAAACAATAACGGTTATTAGCAGACTACATGAAAACAAAGGCTCAGAGGCAGTTTCACTTTCTAATGCTGACATCATCTAACATTTGCAGCTCCAGAGATATTACCTATATATCCAAAAAATATAGAGAAAGATCAAGCAACCACACAGCAGCCCTAATGCCTCAGGTGTATAGGTGTACATGTTACCTGTATGAGAAATCCACCTTGCCAGTCTGTGTACATGCACATTCACTTTTTTTTTTTTTTTTTTTTTTGTTTTTTTTTTTTTTTTTTGTTGTTGTTTTGGTCAGTGTTCAGGGGCTTCTTAGACTTGCCATTTTTCTCAGAGTACAAAAAACCAATTCCAGCTKAATGAAAAATTACTGAATTAGGCCGTACCTGTAAACTGGAATTAACTTAAGCACMGAAACAGACTTTGAGTAGGAAAATTGGCCTCTTTTCCAGTAGTTACAATTTTTGCTAACCAAGGATCTCTGCTAGTCACTGTCAGGTTAAACAGTACCTTGGAGGGCCTCTTTGGGGTGGCCCTCAGAGAAGCTCTGGGAAGTCAAGGAACCACATTAGGCCCTGACCACCACAGTACAGAAGAGAAAACAGACCCTGGGAGGTGGCACTTTTAAAGGTCTAAATGTCTAATGTCTAAAGGTGACAAAAGAGACAGCATTGCCTTCAGTTGTTCCCCTTGCATAAGCTGAGGCACTGGTGGTGGCAGCTGCAAAATGGCCCTAGGGAATTGCAGAATCATGCAGATTTCCCACACCCTGTTACTTGCTGTCTCCTAATAACAAATCAAGGCCCTGATGGTCAGCTGCCTTTTTGTGCCCAAAGCATCCAGCTCCAATATTGCTCAATATTTCTTCATCAGGCTCGTAAGTGATCACCTTCAGCCAGTGCCCGAAAAGAGACCCATCCGTCACTGCACACCACACTGAGGGCTTTGCTGACGAGATGTGTGAGCCAGGTCCCTGCCCGAGACAAATCTCCTTTGCTAACTGCTGCCAATGACAGGGTCTCTCATGATAACTGGCAGTAACCACAATATTATTTTCTTATATTAATGTTTAAACTCTCCTAAAATGCTTCTAGTGTCCTCTGCTTTAACAGAGCTTATTTCATAGGTTTAAGAACCAGCTGACCATATTCCTGTCACTTTGCTGAGTAACTTTCCATTTTCAGAGAGCTCCTGTGTCATTTTTCATGGAGACAGACAGGAGCTCCATCTTCTCTGGCACGTTGCCCCAGTGCTCTGTATTGCAGGAATGCCCTGCATTGCACTCCGCTTTTGAACGAGCCTTACCGTTATTCATTCTGATCATCTGGATTTAATTTTAAAACCAGAGCACTGATACATCTTGACTCTAATTTTCCYGGAGCAAAATGCTTGTCTCAATTACTCGATTTCTTCTGCCTCGCACACTTGGGTAGGGGAAGAATCACCTTCGGGCAGCTCACGTGCACGCAGGGTCACACAGGCCGTGCACGTTTGGGAACCCGGAACGCTCCGCGCCCGGCCCAGCACGGGTCTGTGGGGCGGCCTCTTGATTCGTGATGTTACCATTGCTAGGACCTGCCAAAGCAGAGGCATTAAACCCCTCCATCTGTGTGCCTCGGCCACGAAGAGCTGGGAAACAGAAACCATTTCACCAGCATGTTTCACTTCCTGCTTCTCACACATCAGCTGTTATGTTTTCATGGGTGCGGCGAGGGGTAAAAGCTTCAGAGCCAAACAAAGAGCATTTCTTATTTCCATTAAGTTAGATAAGAGCAAYATCTGCTCGGGGCAGGTTACAGGCAACGTTGTCCTCTCAACCTTAACTTGCAAAGACAGATTTAGCCCTGGCCCAAGCTAAGCTGCTGGTGAAGGGAGCACTGTCCTTGTCCAGGGGGCCACCTGAGTGACTGACATTTTTGTTCATTTAGATGCAATCAAAGGGTGGGTTTTCCTCTGCTCTTCACCCTTGCAGGCTCTGCTGTGGATGCTTTACTGGAAGAGCTGTCAGCTGTGACCCTCACATGATACGTGCCCACCCTTCCTGTGGGGAAGTTATTCAGAACTGTGAAAGGAAGCCAGCAACGAGGCCCGAACCCKCCGGTGGCTTCGCTTGATGACTTCCATAATTAAAAGCCATTATGAACRGAAAAAAAAGTTTTAAAGCTGCAGACATCTAAGGGCTTAATTCACACTCCACCCAGGGAGACAAGATTCATCTCCTGAACTAGCACAGGAAAAGGGAGTTATCTGGTTGATAGCCCTCGAGTTTCCTTTCCAGCCTGCCAGGATGCATTTGCTTAGCACAATTTAACTTCCAGCGTGACCTTCTCCGCAGTGTTCACAAGAGGAGGAGCAAGGCACACACCTCCAGTCACACAGAGATATTCCAGCTTATTAATTCATTGAAAACTGGTGAAAAGAGCTCAGTGATTTAACTGAACTATGTCCCCAGGTAAGAAATATAATTTCACCTCTTCTGACCTTCAAAAGACACAGGGTATTTCCCCCTTGAAGGCGTTTGTTCAGAGCCCCCACCATGTAAGGCCTTTTATGACTTGTTTGGTATATACTGAAGCCAGGGGAGCAGAGGGTGCTGCCAGGACATACAGAAAGATCAGGCCTGAATAAACACTTGCTGACTCTGCTGGAGTTTCCCAAGTGCCTGTGTGGTGACCACAGCATCACTCTTCCTCACCAAGAGCCAAGCTCATCACCTTCAAATGAGTGTTTTCTGCCTTATTTCATACTACCRTTAGCAACACTCTGGCTGGAGTCTTCCCCTTCCAACATTATTTTCACTTTAGAAGAAGGCTGTACTGAACTTGTTCATACAGAAAGTGCTTGTCAGAGAAGGCRAAGTTTTTCTTATTCCCCCTATCTAGGCCTGGAAACCAGGGCACAGAGCACGCACGGGTTTGTCCCCAGACACTCAGCAGGTTGAAGGCAGGGTAAGACATGCAGCCTCCCCACCACGTTGCCCCCAGAGGTKCAGGAATGGTGATGGAGGGACCAACATTGTCCGTGGCACCTACCTGTCTTTGACTCGCAGGATCAGCTGGTGGAATCGGTCCACGTGCTCRAAGCTGGCCTTGTCTGTGACAGAGTAGACTATGAGGAAGCCATCTCCTGTCCTCATGTACTGCTCCCGCATCGCGCTGAACTCCTCTTGGCCTGCAGTATCCAGAACTAGGGCAGAAGAGATGACAGTTTCTAGTCACAACGAGAAACTGAGATTGCTGTGGCTGCTCTGTGTGCTACATTGTGCTTCTACCCTGATGGGTAGGAGATCAAACAAGGCAGGAAGTCAAAGAGAAATAGGCTGCTTGGAGGTAAACGCCCGCATGCATCATGGCCTCCCAGAGGCAAACACAGCAGCTTTGGGAAGACTAGAAACATTTGCACTGCCTATTGTGGGGGGGAAGGATGGGAAAACTGTTTCCATCTCTGCTGTAACAGCCACATTGTAGCATCTGYTGCCCACAAGTGACAGGGAAAGCCCAGGGCAGTGGTGGATAGAGACCATGTGGCAGGCAAGTGCTGCTGACCAAGCAGCAGAGGCTCATGCAGGTTTTTCTGGTCTGAGCAGGTCCCCATTATTAGCAAGACGCTCCCTGTAGGGACAGGTACCTGGGCTGCCTTGATTTCCAGATGAGGCCAGGATAAAGCCCACTTTCCTGCTGGTGCTACCTGCTGGATCAGCACGGGCAGCCGGCCCTGCTGACGYGCCTGATGTAGCTCGCACAGCCCCGGGCTGGGTCTGTGCCTACAGCAGAGCCCTACAAGTGCTGGAAGACTTAGAGACCTTTAACATGTCTCCCACAGCTGTTCTGTTGTGAGCKGCTGTCTCCAGAATCCTCCGCAATGAGGGGAGCTTCCAGACTCCTGCAAAGACCCTGAGCWCTGGGCTTGCCTGTTGAGTAGCTGAACCTGCTGGAATGTCACGGATATCATTTTGTAGCCTTTTATGCTGCTCTACAGCTCTAAACCTAGGAAACAAGCRTCTCAGCTCAAGGGTGTACAGGCTACTCTTAGCAACTATACACAAAAGCTACATATAACAACTATATGTATAACTATATATAACAACTAAACAAAAAGGGGGAAAAAAGGGAAAAAAAAAACATAAAAAGGAAAAAAACCCAACAAACCAAACATATCGCTTGCATTGGTAATTTTCTATGCCATGACCACAAGAGTTAGCACGGGGTAAGGCAAAGATCATTCAGCTACGATGAAAGAGGAAGCTAATCCTTCCTATTTACCCAACATGTCAAGAGATGCTGGGCTGCCCTCACCTGACTCGTCCCATCTCAGCATGATGTCAGGTTGGGCCGGGATGTCTCCGAGCCGACCCCAGCACACGTGCTCCCGTGCTTCCCAAACGCACATACACAACCCCTGGTGCTGCTCCTGGCATCTCCTGTCCTGCTGAGGGAATCTCTCTCCYTCCCCTGAAGCACCTGAAGGGTCCTCAGTCATTATGTTTCTATTGCACCCCTAGACTCAATCTCAGCCGCACGAGATGGCAGGGCCTGGGCACTGTGGCCTGAAGTCACACAGGTCCTGGGGCCAGGTGGAGCTGCACTAAACACTGGCAGAGATGCTGCATCAGCAGCCTCTATTTAAAGGCAATTCACATATAGCACTCATAGAAAGGCAGGCAAGCCCAGGCAGCACTCAGCAATGGCACTTTGGACATAAAAAGAAAGGCAGCAGTGAAGGTTAAAGTTCATCTTGGATGGTCTWTTCCTGCAAAGTTAAGGATCAAGTRGTCAGTCAAAAAAGAGTCCTTGTTTTAACTTTCAAGCAGGCCCTTCTAAGGATGAAGGAACACAATCCTAACAGTTCTGTTCTACACAAATTGTAAAAGTGTTCAACAAGAGGAGAAAGTGATTTGACTGTTTGTGGGCAGGATGGAACCATACCCTGAAAAGCACTAGCTCTGACGAAGGGTGAGCTGCAAGCAGCTTTACCTAAACCCCAGTGCCAGCTTGTGGCACACAAGCCYTCACAAGGTTCTTGCATATGGCCCCGGGAAAGAAGCAAGCAGAAAGGGACAGGGGATTTGATTGACCTTCCAAAGGGTTTAGAAGATTTTKGATTTTAGTCAGCATTCACCTTCTTTCAAAATCCCAGCTTCTACAAATTTGATACCAGAAGACATAGAAAAGTCATGAGGAGAGAAAAATTGCAAGCACTCTCTTCCTCTGGTATTCTTTAAATCAGCAGTTGCCTCTTACTGGCAACACATAAAAGCCAGTGTGGAAATAAGCCTGGAACAAAGCACAGTAGGTTTCCCCTACCTCATTCTTCCAAGAACTGACATCAAATTCATAGGCTKTATAATACACAGAAAAGGACTTCCAAGAGCAAACTTGGTCAAGTTCCCACAATCTTGACCAAAGAGGAAGTAAGGAAGCACATGAAAGAAAAGGTTTGGGTGAACAGTGAGAGGAGAAAAGCCAAAGACCATCGGAAGTAGYGACAGTCATTCAAAAAAGCAATGGAAACCTCATTTGACAGAACTATCCTGCAATCAGTTGGAGAATAAACTGCTGGCAATTAGGCTAAGATAACTGCCCAGGCCCAGCACTGAGGTCTCYGGCTTTGTGGGTAAGAGGCTCCTGAGTAACGAGAGCTTCCTTCTCCCCTTTCCAGTGGATGTGACCACAGCTGCTGTGATGAACTCTATACTAATTGAATMCTGCTCCCTTAGAGCTTTACACCCCATTTTCCTGTGAATCCTGATGGATTAGCCAAGAGCCTGGCTTACAGAAAGCAATTCCAAGAAGACACGTCAGCCAGGGAATTGCTGCAGACTCAAACAGAAGTACTCTGTGCTTGCTGGTAAAATGATTTTTACTGTCTCTGTAACYGAGAGCACTCTGAACATCCACCCTGGAAACACAGGGCTGTCAACTTAAGATGAGGGCAGAGACATATTCACTAAAACAAAAAAGGCATGAYTTTTTCTAAATAGTAGGCTGGACACAAATTCAGGCCTTCCCAACCTTAATGGAGTTCAGATCTGTCTGTCCAGCTCAGTTCCTTTTTTTTTTTTTTCCCTTCTCCTTACGTAGGCAAAACCCCTCCTCTACGCTTACCTTTACACTGSTAGGCAATTATGTACATAGATGAACCCAAGAGAATGTTTCCACTGCCTGTGCATCTGAGGAGCCAAAGATGCCCAGAAAAATACTATGGAGTAAACACATTTTTTCCATCATTCAAAATTGGGCTTAACTGTCCATATCAGCAGCTAAGAAACTTGCACATTACTGTAACCAGTCATGACGTTTCTCAGAGAGCCTTGACTGCTGGCACCTCGAAACATGGCTGTGTCCCACAAAGCCAGGCCAAGGAGCAATTGTTTGTGCCTACACTGATACCAGGCTCAGAAATAGATAGAATAATGGGCAAAACTTGATTTATGCAGGATTTCTAGGGAAATCTCTTTGGCTCTACATCCAAGCACATATGCAACCTTTTAAGGGACTGGATGTGTCCTCACGCAGATAAGAGCCTGGGGTTCACAGTACAGGGGAGAGAAGCAGCACAGTGGAGCTGGACTCCAGGTACCCTCTGCTTCCTTAGTGACTTCTTCATGTGAAATTCAGCAGCAGTCCCTGCAGCAAAAGGCAGCAGCGATGCCAGGGGAGCGCTGTGAGCTCACCAAGCTGGGCTCCTCTTGGCTTTCTCTGTGTCCAAATCTTGCTTTTCACTCTGCGAAGCAGCTCTGCCTCCAAAGGTGGGCTCAGAAACAAACTCTCTTGCTAGGTATCCTGCAGCYTGGTCATTAAAGTCAAGCAAAAACTTCACATGAACCAAAAAGCTCGTCCAAAAAAAACACTTTCAAGCCAAGTAAGGCTGTGACCACAGTCTTCATCCTCCTTGGATGGACCTGTGCCCAGATGAGGAGCTCGGTGGGAGAGAGCACCTCCTCAAGCTTCAGCTGAGAAACTGGTATTTTAAGCACTGAGTGGACAGGGCTCCTAGCTAGTCTGTACTCCCAAACACTGAATCACCCCTAAGGCGTATCGGAGGTCCCCATATCATGACCAAAGAGCAGTAATGCTCTTGGTCCCTCTGGCACTGCTGGCTCCTTCAATGATACAGCCACATWGCCCTTGGCATATGAGCCCTCTTCAGGGAAAAACATGAGATGGGGAAACACTAGGGCTTTTGTGAGCCCTTGTTCTGTGTCCTAACTAAATACACAGATTTTATAACATGGAAAGCCCAAGTACTTCAACTCTTGCCCTTTAAGGAGAAAAAGAAAAAAAAAGAAAAAAAAAAGGGGGGGGGGTGGGCTTCAGAAGAGAGAGACTTCCACATCAATAAGCAGAATAAAGATGCAAGTCTTAAAGGAGTTGATTTTCCCCTCTAACAAAGGGCAAGTATTCAAAGCCTTGTGTTTTCCAAGTTGCAACATCCAAATTTTCCTGGCAGGAAAAAAATCCCTATAACTCAAAACAACAACAAAAAAATCTCTTTCAAGGTTGCAAAATTCAAACCATTAAGAGCAGGAAAATACTGTAAGCACAAASAAGAGCAAAGTATAAAGTTAGTTAATGTGCATTTTACTTCATTCAATGACGCTACCTAAAATTTAAAGCAAAAAAAGAAAGCAAGCCACAAACCAACCATCTGCCTGCAAGGCTTAAGTGACCTTTGATCTTCCTCTGGCCTTGTGGTTTAATTGTTCCCAAGCTTTGTGAACAGAAAAATAAAAAGACAGTCTGTCCTGAGAAGACTAGCTGCAGAAACCCTCTGCAGAAAGAGATGCCTGAAGGACTTTAYGGGAAGGATAAGGAGCAAGGGCACAAGGGGAAATACCGGAACTTGCCATTAGAAATGAGACTAGTGCAAGAAGTCCCCATGACTAGACCACATAGATCAACCTGAGCTGGTTTTCAGAAAACTGAACTTTTTCATCTCTTGAAAATCAAACTGTTAGCATCAGGACTAGAAATTACAGAGGAGAAAAGGAAGATGTTGCATCTAACTCACACTGAGGGGAATGAAAGTGAAGAGGAGATCACAGCCCCCCTTCCATCCAATCCATGGGCACAATTGCTTACTTCCCCTAGCAGAATTCCCCCTTTCAGACTCTGCTGGAAATTTTAGAGATAAGTCCTCACTGGGATATCAAGKGGCACAGCCTCACTTACAGCTGAGTGTTCAGAGGGTATAAGCTCAGCCTCACTAGGTTGAGCTCAAATCACAAAAAAGCCCCAGACATGTTAGTCACCATCATATGGTCTGTTCCCCTTCCTCACCACCTGGTTGTCTGTGGCTTCTGAACTGCAAGGAATCCTGAACCATTCAGAGTTTGCAGCTGTATGACTGTATTCCACTTCAGCATCATGCCTTAATTCCTGACTGGCTTTTGCAGACGTGTAAAAAGAAATTCTCTGCTAAYTGCCAAGGTAGCCTGCACACAGAAAGCAGCGTGCAAAATTTATGAGAGCAGCTCAATCGGAGCAACAGCTAATCAAAGTAGATTAACCCCGGCACCCACTTAATTCTGACCTGATGCATCTATACAGCACCTGCGTGCGACTGCATTTAACCAAGCACATCACCATGCTGATTTCAGTAAGAACAGCAGGAAGCCGGCAAGGACAACACACACAGAGAAAACTGGGGGCTGATCTTAAAGCCTAGTTGGGGAGGCAGCATCCTAGAAACCCAGGGCTGGCCATGAATTGCCTGAGCATCCCCTGAGTCAAGGGCCTGCTCTGTGACACTCATCCTCTGAACGCTGCAATGACTGTCTTAGCCCACCAAATGAGCATTTTTTTAATCCACTCATGACCYTGCAGAGCTTTGGACCTGAACGAATGAAACATAAAAATTTCACTATCTTAGGCAGGCAGGGAACTATCATAGAGTTTTTTTATAAGAATATATATAGAGAGATCTTCCCATGCCAGAAAGCAAACACAAAACAGAGGACTTCAGGTTTGGCTTTAAGGTTTAAAAAATGAAATTAAAATCTATTCCACTTAAGTCTGCTTCTGGTGAGACATTTCAGCAAAGGAAGAAAACGCAAGTCAAATGTTTCATTTGCTGCCAGTTGGGCCTACTAAATGGGAGTGGGTGGAGGTCTGTATGGAGCAAAGCCAGATGCTTCAGGGGAGCTGGCTACCACAAAGGTTTTTCTACAACATAATGCTGGGATGCTACTGCAGATACTAAATGCTAGAGCTGCTCAACCAACAGCTTGAAAAGGGGGAACTGTGTTTTCTTTTTCTTCATCAAATTAWTGGATGTTTGTGCAGTTCTTTTTTATTACTATTTCTGTAAGTTTAGGAGTGTATGAAGCCTCTCCCTTGAGGCTTCATTTCATAATCTCATCTTCCAAAATTAGTTCCTATTTTGGGGCCAGGCAGGGTGAGGCAAATAGTTCTTTTTCTGTTATTCCCCTTTCCTCTCCCCATCAACCACTGGAAGAAAGTGTCCGTAGAGCACTTGACAATAAAGGACAACTGGCCAGTCTGGTATTCTAGTGCTGCATCTTTATGCTTCCCATCACATGTCTCTCTAATTTTATATCATAAATGACTCATGCAACCAGGTGTAGCCATGACAAGGGCAGCTGGTGGAGTATATGCTGACCTCTGAGAACAGGATGAGCTCCAAAACCATGAGATCCAAACCCTCTGACAGAAAAACCCAGCAAGAGACACAYGTGATCATCAGTTTTTAGGCCCGTTTCTACAAGGCAGATGGTAAAAGATCACATGCTGTCCCAAACAAAAACATTCCCTTCCCTTGACCTAATGACCGAACTGTGATTGTTCAAAATCCCAGGCAGGAGGAAAGAGCAGCAGAAACTGCAGCTCTGCTTCCACGGCTGCAAGACATCTGTGGGCAGAGGAGCTCTGAACCTCGCACAGATTCCCAACATGCCATTCATGGCCACAGCTGAATTCAATTCAGCCTCAGCAGAGCACTTAAAACCCCATCTGAGCAAAAGAAAGGCTTTTTCATCAAAACAAACAGTTAAATTTCTGCTCCTTAAAAGAAACCCTTTCTCCACTCCCACCTCAGGTCACTTACCCACAGCCTTTAATAAACAAGAATTCCAAATATTCAGTTAGAGATGCAGGGTTTTTTCTTCCAAACACACTCTTCTGACCAACACCAACACCAGCTGCTCATGTTCTAGCAACTCTGGTCACCCTGTCTCTTGCAGCACAAACCAGGAAGYTGCAGTTTAAAGCAATATAGGGTTTTACCCCCACCTGCATAATCATATATATTTTTTGAATGATGGGAGGTAAGAAGTGTTACAATTCTTCACTATCAGTGGCTAATGTCTTTGATTAAACATTCTTCCTGGTTATAACCCCTATTCAGTTATCCACTTGCCCTAATTTCCCATGGGATAAGCTGAACCACAACGAAGCACCATTAGCAGTAGCCATCTCACTACAGTAAAACTCTTCTGCTGCAGATACTTGCCCCAAATGCTGGTGCATCTAGTCTGCACTGTGTGTTATGAAGCTCTCAGTCCTCAAAGCTGGGGGGGGGGTTGTTTCCTTGAGAGGTTCAACCTCCTACACCAAGTGCTCGTGCAAAAMTGTTTCTAACAAGAACAGGGAAGGTTTTCAGCAGAATAGTGCAATGTATTGAGCCCACTGTTATTCAGGAGGAGCAAGTGCAGGCTTAACAAGAAATGATCCYATATTTTTCAACCTCCTACTGCTGTTCTACCATAGGGCAGCCTCCCTGAAGGTTCTGCAGGTGAAGTGAGGTGGCCAGAGGGGCACACAGCCCGCAGAGCACTACCTAACCCTTTATAGTACCTGCAGAGGGCTGAAAGGGGCACCCCTCAGTTATTCTGAGGACTGACAACACACGACAAACTGAAGGGGTCTGGAAACCACCACACTGAGTGAATCCCACAAGGAGCAACACCATRCAGAACTCCAACCACCACATGCAGAAGCTCTACTGGAGGCCAGCTACAACTCATCCCAGCAGCTCATGGGACCATCTGCACTAAAATTCCCCAGAGCCAAGGGACCAGGAGGCCCACAGAGGTACTACCATGGACCAGGAGGCCCGCCGGGGCACAACATGCTGTAGGAGGCACTCAGGCCTATCTGTTCTTGCATGCGGTTAGGAGGGAAGGAGTAATGCGAGAAGGACTTGCTCACCATCAAGAATYGCCCATTGCCCATCTATTTCGGTGTGTTTCAGGTAGGAGTCTTCAATAGTCGGGTCATARTCTGGCACAAAAATCTTCTGGAAGAACTGAATGGTGAGAGCACTCTTCCCCACACCACCATCTCCGACCACCACCAGCTTGTAGGTGGGGAGGTTCTCGCTGGGAACGGCACTCGTAGCCATCCTGCTGGGACKTCAAACCTGCTGGAGAAAGAAAAGGTCTCAGATCATTTATCAACAATTGGCACAAAATGGTCTTTCCCCCCAGGAATGCAGGGGTGGGAATGGCCAATGCCAAGGCAGCACACGGGGTTTGTCCTCTCTGCTCTGCACTCTGATGCTCCTGGTCCTCTTGGGCAGGACAGGCAGCATCTACACTCCCAACCACCCCTACCACGGCCCAGAGGGATTGCTTCTCACAAGTGCAGATGGCCTTGCTGCTGGGGCTTATTTATGCCTGTCCCCATCCACAGGGATTACTAATTGCTGCCAAATGTGTGTGTGGAAGTTTTATCATCTTAATACCTCTCCTACAGAGACTGAGCCCACAGAGCCATGCCAGAAATCACCCTGGGTCAGTGCAGCTGTCAAGTTTCTAATAATTTCCAGTTGCCAGTGCCCAAATCCCATGGAGAAGCTGGAAGCGCGCTATTCCTCACTGCTTAACACAGTGTACAGCAGGCATTAAACAGAGCATTACATRGTGGGGCTGGGCTGCCAGGGGCCAGATTCGCACACAGGACACGCTGTGATAAATGAAGCCGGAGCTAAAGGGCCAGTCCAGGCTCTGCTGACAGACAAAAATGCACTTAGCTTCTTTCTTCTCCCTCATCTTAAAGTTTGAGAAACAAAAGCAACAAGTGGGCAGAGCCAGCAGCAGGCCTGGAACTACAGGTGGGTTTTGTTTTCCCTCTATTTTTTTTAAATATATATATTTTTTTACACCGCGCTGGCAGGAAGGCTGGGGAGTTTTGTGGCTGTGACACAGCCACGCGTGTCAGACCAGCTTCCCCTGCAGCACAGCCACAGATCCCATGTCCCTCCAGGCCACAGGGGAACCGATTCTTTAACCAAAGAAGAAAAACCCACGGGGTGCAACCAGGCGCTCGGGTGTGCGGCCCCCATGTCACTGTGCTGAGAAAGCAGAAGAGGCTCCACAGGCTGAGCGCGTGTCCAGTGGTCACTAAAGGTGCTCGCTAACTTCCCATCTCCTTTCATCAGGCAGACCTTGCAGAGCAGACAATACTGGCCACCAGCAGCTGCCACAAGCCACTCGGGTTTTGCTGGTGGCCACTCTTTGCTTGGCCTGGAAAAGTCTCGCTGGGGACAGAGCTGATGGTGGCAGTGAGGGCTGGGCTGCTCTGCTCGATGCAGGAGGCAAGACCTCACAGGGAATCAACAGCCAGGGTTCGTTCTCCTGCTAACTACAGGCATTTTTCTTCAATAAAGACTTAACTTTTTCAGCCCCCAAGATCAGCAAGAAAGGCCCACGTGAGACGGAGCAGGCTGGCCCAGGAGCTGGGGCGGCAGGACTGATGTGTGCTCGCCACAGGCTAATCCCATTGCAGCTAAGCCTATAGGAGAGCAAGACCGCTTTCCCAGAAWGGGCTTCATTTCRCCACTGCACAAAGAAAACATTTAAYTCTTCCTTTCCATAGAGGCACAAAAGCTACAGTGACCTGTATTTCGAAAAAAATGCATAACCCTCCCTAAATGTTTGACTCCAAAAGAGAAAAACTATGCCAAAAACCAGAAGAAAACAAAGATTTAAATGAGGGGATCTCCTCTCCTCCTTCCTCCCCAGCACCACATTATGTACAATAACAAGTTGCAGCTTGTAGCCAAGGGACTTKTGCAAATACAGGAATAACTTGCAGAATGCATAATCCAGATGCCACACAGGTTGAATGCCTTGACCTCTAATTATGATCATCTACTGGGTATTTCTCCCTGAACTCAATTTAAAGGAACTCTGAAGAACTCTGTTCTTCCTGCAAACAGAACCCCCTGGAAGAGCGAAATAGGAGGTTATCACCCAGGTGAGATCGCTGAGGCTATCGAGAACAGCAAAGTCTCTTGCACAGCAAAGTCTCTTGCACAAGTTGTAACAAGTTGAAATTTTCGAAGCATGAAGTGTCATCATGTCACCTTCTTTCTAAACTGTCTTTGAAGAAATTGTTGAGAACAGCATTTCCATGGCAAGCAATGACAATTGGAAATGTCCATTTTTGCTTTGCCCGTGGCCAAGATTTCACCCCTTCTTTATTTACCCTGCAACGTGCCTGGGAGTCCTCACTCAGCCCGTCTCTGCATAGGCCCTGTGAAAGAGCAATTGTGCTCATACGGTAGGGGAAAGGCCACAGATGTGAAACAACATTCCCAGTTTGTGCAGAATTTTTGATCCTGTCACAAAACCACAAGCTACTGCTCTGTAGACAAGTGTGACATTTTCACAGATATTCAGCCAAGCCCTTTAACTTGCTCCTAAGATGCCTCAAACTTTTCTTGTATTAAACATTTCCCAATGTACTGTCCTAATGTTTAGCCCACTGGACTTATTGTGACTTTGCCCAACACACATGTGGCTGGAGCCTGTGCATTTGGTTCTAGGTATCTGCAGAAGCTTGGTTAAGCTGTATGCCCAAGTTAGCAAATTCAAGAATTACATAGCTTGTGAAGAAGCAGCCAGAGCTGAATTCAGGGGTAAAAGGCAGGTAGGGAACACAGATAATCAAAGCAAGTCAACAGCTTGTGCTTTGATGAGATTATAATCCACACTAGCCAACAAATCCAACCTTGAAAACAGCATACAATCTACTGGAAAGCATTAAACGCTCCCAGAGGTGTGCAGGACTTCCCACTGGCTGGGCATGTCGCTATGGGCAAGTGCATTAGATGCGGGCCAACGCTGGTGCTTTTCTTGGCAGGTCCTCAGAAAGGGAGAGTGAGGAGCACGGATAAGCACGTTTGCTGTAAATCTGATTGCGAAAAGTGAAGCTCAGACCTTTTTTAAATCTATTGTCTGAATACAAAGCAGCATGTGGTATTAAGCTAATGAGCTCTGATGATAATCATCTTACACTTTATATAGTTGTTTATTTTGAAGGAGCCCAAAGAACAGCCCATTCCCTGGGCCAACGCATGTTGCCAGGGCTGTTTAAGTCATGAGAAGCAGGCTGATTTATACGGCCTCCTTCATACGTGCCAGCAAACCCCTGTCTTGATATCACAAGCCGGAGACACTGAGCCAGTCAGAAATGTGGCTATTTCTGGGATAGATGGCAAAGGTAAAGAGAAATATTGACCCAGTAGCGTCACTGAGACCGAGTCCTTCTCTGCAGGAAGGGCCCCTTACCAGATTGGGAAGCAGAATTAACTAAAACATCATTTATCTGTCTGCAAGTGGAGCTGGAGCGGAAGAGCTGAGGTAACCCCCTAATGCAGCCCAAGGAATATAAAAATACTGAGGAGGAAGATATTCAGAAATTGCTCAAGTGTGAGACCAGACCACCAAGCCCCTGTGGCCACCACAGCATGGATTCCTGATCCCCATCACCTCTGTGAAACTCTCGCTGAATATAAGCTGGGCAGATCTCCACCTGTGTAAATCACTGCAATTTCTGCTCACCCAAGGAGATATGTGGCCATCTACCATCATAATAAAATCTCATTCAGATATGCTGGTGCTCTCATAGATGGCTGCAGTCCTGCTCTCAGGAAGGCAGAGCTCTTGGGTCAAAGTTGTTGCACCAAGTAAATGGGTGCAGCTTCAAGCCTTTGACTTGCACTAGAGGTTAGTGCAACCCAAGACACTGGCTTCTCCACCAAGAAGCCTAGTATGACAGTGATTTACTGTCTCCATGGCAACGTGAAGCACAAATTGCTCATTTCTGTTATGAAACCTTGAAAAAGCTACAGCAGGGTCTGCGTGGGAACGACCAGCTCTTTGCTCCTCTGCTGCACCTCTCCAAAATTGCTATCTGCAGTAAGACTGCAGCCTCTCATAAAAACACATTGAGATCTAACTTATTTATCCATATTATACAATATTGACCAAATTGACAAGTCTATGGCCAAGGGAATTTGGCTTGCTTTGATCCATGGAGAGCTGTTCACATAAGCCCTGCCAGAGCTCTGTGTACCTGAAGACACCAACTTCACCTGAGGCTGAGGAAGCCTGTATTAGCCACCAAGTTTCTGCCAACTACTCCTACAGTTGCAATTAATAACTCTTCGCCAAGCCACAGCTCACTTGCTTACACTCTTTTAGCCAGTCGCTCTGCGAGCAATAGCAGCTCCACAAACTGCCTTTGGGGCTGAAACTCTGCAAGATCTGAACACTTCCCTCTCTGTTCCTGTTGTAGGCTGCTGGCTGGAGCCCTACAACCACCATGACACACCCAGAGTAGCTAGCAAGGTACTAAAATAGTCCAGCCTTTGTATGTCACGGCCACTCCTTGGACCAGAGGCCAAGAGCCCTGAAACAGAGTGCACGTCCTTCTGGAGGCAGCCGCCTTCCAAGAGTCCTGATGATTGGTACTGAACAAACTTCAGGAATTACTTCCTCAGGTTGGCACAACTGTCTCCCAAGCCTTTGGGAGCCACAGGCGTATGGACAACCACCACCAATTATTATTATTAGAGATGATTAACTGTCAGCCATGTTTCCTGTAGTCTACTAGATCTCCTGCCCAGCCGTGCCTCAAAAAAGGATGCACAGAGCAAAAGCCGGGCTGCTTTGGAAGTCTTCTGTGGGCAGTTAGTACGGAGGAGATCCGCCCTGAAGGAAACCAGTCTCCAACACTCTCTGTGCTTGGGGCACTCAGCTGTCCAGAATCCAAGCAAAATTTTAACTCTGAGATTTTCTAATATGAAAAGTCCTGCCAGGTGAGAGGGCTTGCAACTCCTATGAGCTTCCAGGAGATCCGATGGAGCCCAGCACCTGGCAAGACCTGTACAGGAAATTATGGGTATTTCCTTTTGGAGCAGTGATCAAAGTAGTATCAGAACATTAATAGAGAGAGAGAGAGGGAGAAAAGCAAGCCATAAACTATTGTTTAAAAATAAACCCCTCAACTCTGGAATAAAGAACTGCAACTGGACAAATTTAGTGTTTGGGGGATATAACTGTGGGTTTTGGGAGTGGTGTCTTGACTTCTCCAGGGCAAAAAGATGCTGGACCCCGAGGGCAGCATGCCCTGGACTGCTCACTGCCTTTTGGGGCCAGCCAGATCCCTGCTCTCTTTTCAATCCAAGATCACACCACTTCCCCTGCCGCAGATGCTGCTCAGATTTACTGTAAGAGAAAGAAAACTCACCGGGGGAGTAATGAAGCACTTGAGATTCGCACAAAAGGCAGCTAAAGGCAGTAGCTGCCAGATGAATGCTGGATGGTTATTTCAGGAAACAGAAAATTACAGCCTGAACAAAAAAAAATTAACTGAAAATTACTTGGGTGGTAGGCGGTTGTCCCCTCATCCCCAACTCCCTCTCCAATGAACTCCTGGGCAGTAACACCAAGCCCTCATTGTAGCATGGAGCTGTAACGAACGGCAGCAGCTTTCTCTTGGCCTGGTTGAGCTCGAAGGTTCATTTATATTTACTTTTAAGCATGTGCTTGTCAGTGTTCTGATCTGTATGTAAATACAGCACTGGACCCATCAATCATCTTGACAAATGTCATCTGAAATGAACTCTACTTCCCTCCCCCAAGCCCTCCTCTAGCTCCCACAACAGCTCCATTAATCCTCAGAGTGTTTCTCTCAGTGATTTAGTGCCCTTTTCAAAATAAGTAAGAAGATTCCTGTCATTCTGACAAGCCAACAGTCAGATGTAGAGGCCAGATATTTTTAAAAAATGTTTAAGTGGGGTTTGGATCATCTGCTGAATTGCAGCGCTGCTGCTAGCAATTTTGTAGGAGGATCTGGATACACAAATTGGAAGCTAACAAAAAGCTCCACAGGAGCCAATCCTTTGTCTAACAAACCTTGATTAAAAGTGGGCAATTTTAATTCAGGCTTGTCCATTTGAGCTTATTCCAACCCTTCTGTAAGGAAATGAGAGCATCCCCACACGTCAGACTAGATGTGGAAGACGTGGAAGGCTCAGCTACCTTTACCTCCATCACTTCTTGTCTAGTTAAATACAATATCCCTTTCCTTACTCATTTATTCCAAAGCTCTCTGGAGCCAACAGGGGATGACAAATTCCTGCATTACTCTCGAAAATTCTTGACGAGTGAGGCCAGGAATGCCTCTCCTGTGTTATCATGGAAACCATGAAGCTGACCTAAACACACTGTAGCAAGAAATCAGACAGCCAAGATGTTCTCCTGCCCTGCCCAGCTAGAGATAACACCACAAGAACAGGCCCACCATGGAGGAAGTGCATTGCAGCTCCAAAACTGCCCTTCCTGCTCACACAATCCCTGGAAATGGGCAGCTTCCCTCCTACACATCACAGCTTGCTGACACGCCAGCAAAAAGGCTCCAACCCCACTGCCCTCAACAGTCTTTCTAAGCAGTCACGCTGCTTAGGGAGGTTTCCAAAGCCATAGCCTGGGTTGCTGCAGCCTACTTGGTCTGTCAAATCCCGTGATGCTGCTGCCCGAGTCCAATGGAAGAGGACACAAAGCGAGAAGAGGGGGAAAGGCTCAAGACTATTTCCAAAATCCTCACTGCAAGTTTCCAAACCTTGACCCAAAAATATATACTTTCTAGGCAGAAACTGCCACCCATGTTATGGCAAGACACAAGTAAGGGTCTTAAAGCTGCCATGAACCACCCGTGAGCTACTGGGCATCACAGACTTTTTGGGCAACAGTTTTAGGCCATGGGGCAAAAAAAAAAATGGCTCTATTCAGCACTCTGCCCATTTCGCCACCTCCTGAGCAAAGGGCAGTCCTCCTGGCTGCCTGCAGCTCATGTAACACACCTGCCCAGAGGAGCACACGGATCCCCGGCTGGTCCGTGACATCCAAGCGTGGAGTTTTAGCACAGCTTTGCCAACACAGACCGTACACAGCGACTACACCAGAGCACTCGAGCAGCACCCAGGCCGAGCATGGCTCCTCTCCCCGACACCCCGCGTGGCTCTGCAGCTGCTGCGTGCCCCGCTGCCCTCCTCGTGCTGCCTTGCAGCGGGGCAGGCCCTGCCCCTAGCCGGGGCACACCTCAACACTGAGATGTTAAACAGGTGCTAAGCAAGTGGCAGGCAACCGTCCAAACCACCCCTGAACAACAGGGTTGAAAAATGTATGACTCAAGTCCTCACTCCTATCAAACACGCTCCCCTTGCCAAGTTGTTCCCAAGAGGAACAGCTTGCATGGATGCGAGTCAGCAGTGGAGCTGGGCATGGCTCCCTCCGCATGCAGCACTGGATTTCTCATGAAAAATTGTTAGCCAGATCCTGGCTCTTACCAGCCTGCACTGCTTAGCACCTCAGCTTTGCTGCTGGTTGCTCAAGGTTTCCATATAAATGTCAAGAACAGTTACATGTATTAGAGCAGCAGCCCAAACTGAGTGCATCCTAGAAACCACTCCACAGGTCACTTCACCCCCTTGAATTCCTTAGTCCCCTCTGCAGCCACTCAATGCCAAGAGAGAGATGCATCCAAAGGGTCACGCAGAGCAAGACGGAGTTTTGGGTCAAGACCATGCGGGCAGGCAGGTGGGGCCACCTCATCATCATCAGCCAAGACCTGCATTAGGAAACACTAAACCTTTTCTTTCCAAGTTCAGTCTAAATCCCCATGCCTCAGTTGTTAAGTCTTTCAACCAGCAGCACCGTGGGAGGGTGTGTGCCTTCATTAACACCTCCATTATGCTCCATGATTTTGGCAGCTGGTGCCGCATAATGGATGTAAACAGTGCCAGCAGACGAGGCGACAGCACTGTGCTGGATTAGTGTGCTATGGAAAATGGCACCTCCAAACTCCATGGCACTCACTAAAAGCACCTCAGTGACTGAGGCAACAGCTGGGCTCCAAACACCACTATTCAGAGTAATCGCCTCAGAAATTCACTCACAATTTAAAAAAACAGCAACACTCCATTAATAAATAAGAATCCCTTCTATTTTCTAATTAAATGGAAAAGGGACAGGCACAACCCCTTGCCCAAAACATCTTTCCCATACCAAGCAGTAATTTCTGCTGTTCCACACACCAAGGTCCTAGCACCCCCGTTGGTGACACACACCCCAGTTCCATCAGTTATTACCCGTGCAGATGCTCAGGGCCCGTGGGGTGAGGTTCCTGGCAGACAGCCGTCCCGGGGGCCGCGACGCGTGTGGCTGCCCCAGCCAGCTGGTGACGGTGCAGTGCCCCATGCCGCCATACCGCGCCCGCTCCCGTGGGCCTGCGTGGTTCCTGCTCCGTCTGGGCAGCAGGGAGGGTCATTTTCCAGGTAATGCCACGTGGGAACCAAACACAACAAAGCAGCTGGACAGCATTTCTAAGGTCAGGCTCACCTACACTATTCCACTTTCAAGGAAGAGACCCTGGTCCTTGACAAGTTCTACCATGGCATGTCTTTGGTTCGGTTACTCTGCTCTCCAGAGGGTTAGCACAGGCCATTTTCACTGAATTGACTCTCCTGAGTGTGAATCCCCTGGAGACCTCTTAGACATGCTTAGGCTTTGCCTCCAGTACCCAGAACGAAGCAGTTTTTTCGCCATCCATCACACAGCTGGGCTGCACAGTTATCCTGCTGCCAAGTCACAGCAGAGTAAGTACAACAAAGTCTTTCCCCCAGAACACTGGGATGCAACGTTGTGTTGTTCTGACCTCACTTTACCTTCTAGTAAAGTCACATGGTCTCATTTGCCATCCCTATGTCTACGGAGTGCCATAATTTTTAAACACCACTGCAATAAAATGCCAGTCTGAGTTCGTCTTGGCAACTCAGCTACCTCTCGTGTGGATCACATTTTAACTATCAGGCTCATAGAAAGAACGAGAAATTGGCATCTGGTCCTTCTTCGAATCACTGAGTTCTCCTACTAAAGGGACATTCACTCCACATAGGGGTCTTTTTCATATGCTTCAGTAGAGTCAAGGATATTGTAAAGTTAAAGTTTTAGCTGAAAAATAGCTATAGATAACCTTATGTTTTATCCTGACCTTGCGAGGTTGAATAACAGAACATGAGACTGCTTCCCTTGACAGTGTCCTGACACATTCCTCCATACAAAATTGTCTCTATTAAAACCCAAAAGCATAGATAAGGATGGCGGGGATTCCAGCCACTGGGGAAAAAAAATAAATAAAGCCCCAAAGCACTAAGGCTGGTAAGGGACAAGATTACTTTCATCCTGCCACAGCATGTTTCCATTTAACCACTGCATCTCTCAGCACTTTTGGTTCATACTCTTTTACCACACAGAGGCCCAAGTTTGGTGCACGCCCAGCCTTAGGAAGGGGAAATGACATTTTGGGTCACTATCTCCACCCACTGTGTCCACCCACCCCCAGTTTGACAGCGCTTTTGAAGTGCACTGGTCTTAAAACAGGAATTGGTGCACGTTAGCCTGGGGTGAGGAGGGCTTGAAGAGCACGAGCTCAGGCTGGGACGTGGTTCAGGAGCTCGCTGGGGCCAAGTTGCCTCTGTCGGCAAGTCTGTGCCTCCTCCGATGGCTACCTGGGACACGCTGCCCCGGGCTGCCCACCTCCCCCTGCCATAGCGCGCAGCTCCTCAAGCCCCTCCAGCTCCCTCCTCTCTCGGAGGACGGCCGAGGGCCACCCACTTCTTGAGCTGGGAAACCCTTTGCTGCCTGCGTGACTCATCCGTGCCCCTTCCCACCTTCCCACTGCTAGGTTGCTCTGTCTCCTCTTTCAGCCCTTCCCAGGCCCATGCTGGCTACAGTCACTGTTATTTTTCTCATGGCTTTTAGCAGCTGACGAGGCAATCTGACCTCCAAACCAGAGGATTCCTCCTGGTGTTTGGGGCCGCAGAAGGAATTACGCTTACACAGCACCAAAAGCAAGTCGATTCTGTAGGCAGCATTCGCCAGAAAACATGATTTTTTTCCCTCTCTTCGACAACTTAACATTTATTCCCATATTCTTGTGAGGCTGGTGTGTAAACAACAGGGAGTGACTTGCTGTGCTCAGGGGGCCTTAGCAAAAGAGTTGTATTTCCCTGCCCTCCCAGACCCAGCAAGCCGCCCTCCTGAGGTTCAAAGAGTTTCCAAAGTTCACGATTTTAAAATCYAAGGAATAAAAATGAGTTGCCGGAGATCTTCAACAACACAGAACTAGACAGATACTGTTCTGTTACTAAATAATTCAAATCCCACATGCTTAATTAAATAGACTCGCTACACTGCAAAAAGAATAACAAATTATCTATCCTCTTAGCAAACTTCGCCGATTAACACGAAAGGCTTTGCATGCTCCACAGGCACTCTGGGCAGGCCAAACTTACAAGGCAGACTTAATGCTCCATAGGTAAATCTCTAGTAACAAAATGCTCACAGAACAGGGGTAATGCAGCATTTCAGCAGCCTCTCCATGCCGCATTAAGCCATACTGCAGAATGCATAGAGGAAATGACGCTCAACAGAATGTTCCACCTGAGCTTTCACTATCTTTTTAGACAGGACCATATCCCAGGAAAGCAAACGGCCCGCTCCTCACGCTACTGCATCTGCTTGCAGATTAAATTTAAAGGCGTTGGCACGTGGATAAAACAAAATGTCTCTCCCAGCGTTCTGCCCTTGAGCTACAAAATGTTTTCTGAGGGAAGAGCGAGTGCCTCTTCAAGCCTTCCTGGTCACTACAGCTCACAGCAACGTGCAGATTTTCAATCCAGGGTCGTAGCCCGTCACCCAGGGCAGAGCAGGACCTGGATGGGCTCAGGCAACACGGGTCCTGGTTGCCGCAGCTCGTTACATCACGGGGATGGCTGGGGTTGTACTGGGGTTGTACATTTGCTACTCTCAGGAGCTCAGACCACCCATGTTTGTTCTTTCACAAAAGCAACCGGCCAAAGTCTGGGGTTTTCCCAGAGCACTGAGCAAGTCTTCTCCTCCTCAGCTAGCAGGGACTCTTGTCCCCACTTCAAGTCAACACGTGTCAAACCAGCTCCCAGCCTGCCCCTTGGCAGCCCCTCAGGAAGGCTCCTGAAGCAAAGCAATGCCTCTGGTGACCTCACCATCCTTCCCTGGTCATGATACCAGCTCAGTGAAAGCCCTTGATGGCTTTTACTTAGCTTGAGGGCCATGACTGACATAGAGATGAATGTCCCCTTCCCAGTAAATCTTGTAATAACACTGGCAGCACCAATATATCTGTAGCAAGTATTACAGAAATATAGGTTGTACGTTTTCTGAAGATCACAATCTCCATCGGATTGCCAGCTGCCTATGCAGACCACTCAAGAGCTATTTGGATATGGTAAGTGCAGATGATAGACCTGATAACAATGTCTAGATGAGGCTGAAATTAAATTCCATCTCCATCCATCTCCACTTTACTTCATTCTGCAGCTTTTTGGAGTCTTTGTGCACAACAATCAACTGGTAAAAGAGCTTGTGTCACAGCTCACGAGCCAAGCGATAAAAATGCCTCCTGCCAGGGCTGCATCATTTTTTAGCTTAAATGGAAATGTGAAGTCTTATTTCTAAACAGTGCAGTCAGAGAGCAAACAGTGATTGACTAAATAGCACGTTATGGTTCAGTCACTAACTTTATACACATGAGGTCGAGCTACTTCAAGACCCCATATTCAGGCATTTGAACTCTCGATTTTCAACCTTAAACTTGGCACAAGGTCATTTAAGTGTGAGGAAGGCACGATGCTCTTGGATTTGCTCTTTTGGAGTGACTGGTCCCCTTGAGACAGATTCCCACTGCAGGAATGGCCATTAGCCTCCTTTTACATGGGGTTGGGTGGGTCCTTGTTGCAGCTACTGGGTATCAGACGCCCCGCAAGCCTTTGTGCTTTCAGCAAGGCAAACAAAAGCTCTTCACCACTTCTTTCCGTGGTAAGACATGCAAGTATTTGGTTCAGCAAGTCAGCCTTACATCATCACAGACTTTTCTGTTTTCCTGCATAACCCTCAAAAATACACTGAAGGAAGTTTAAATAAGCTCACTTTCATAGTAATATGACAGATTCTAAAAACAAAACAAAACCCACAACAACACACACCCTATAAACCTCAAGATTTCCCTTTGATTATTATTTTCAGCTCGCTGCTGCAAGTCTCCCTCCCAAACAAGTGGGTCAAACAGAGAAGCTGGCAGAGCACTTGGCGTGCCTCTGAAATGCAGATTTGTTGGTAACAACTGGCATTCACTACCACGGTGTGTTCCCACAGCTCGGCACAAAGCCCATCTCCAATCTTCCTTCTTGGCCTACCTAGTGAAGTCCTGGCCTCAATCCCTCTGCTACCCGTGCTAGGGGCTGAGCGATGCTGGCAGGTGTGTGGAGAGCTGAATTCACCGGTGCTCTCAAGCACACCAGTAGTTCATGAAAAAGCTTAAAAACAAAGCAAGGAACAACACCACCACCCACCTTGTGCTTAATTAAATGCAAACCAACTGAACGCAGTAACATCGTGATACGCCRTAACAGAAACTGTCCAGCATCTCGTCTCCTGGCCACCAGCCCTGTGGTGGGACCGAGGAGCACAGGGACATCCCTGTTCGGTGGTTGACGCTCTCCGGGAACTGCTGCGGGGCCATCGCACGGTGTAGCCCTTGGCTTGGCAGACTTGACACCAAGCTCCACCACTCACACCAAGGTCCAGGGAAGCTGATGGCACCGAGCACTTGCTGTGTTTGCAAGGAGAGCAGTTCGCTGCAGCTAGCACAAGGTACGTGCTCTGGGCCTGGGATAAGGCCCAGCATGTTTTAGAGCTGACTTCAGTGGGCTTTACTTTGATCTGTAAATCCTCTAAGCACTCCATGGGACTGTTACTCAATCCCTGCTGCCTTCAGCCTCAAGAGGTAGACATAAATACTGAGCATTAGCATAGCACCCCATGACTCATTTTTTTTCTCCTTTTCAAAAATAGCATCCCATAAACATGAAACTGTTCTGAAAAATAAAACCCATATTGTTACTGTTCATCATTCAACCAGAAAGAAGAAAAAAAAAGTTCTGCAAGCACAAGTTCCCACCAGCCCAAAGGAGGCAACACCCCGATGCCTCCCAAAGAGTCTGACCCGGAGCAAAAGCAGCTCTTGGTCCATCAGGAGAGGTCTCCAAGCACTGCAGATGCAGTCCCGAGGGCCCTGCAGTGCCCCTGACTACCAAGGGCCTCTCCTGCTCCCAGCCCCACCAGCCTCCCTCCCCACACATCTGCCTCCTGCAACGAGCCTGAACCTCCCTCACCAAGCCTGAGCTTTCCTCCTCTGAGGAGCAAAACTTCACCTTGTCTAGCTGAGAAATGCTTTGAACTGGCCCAGAAGCACCCAGGAGGAATCAGCTGGAAGAAGCATGGATCAGAGCTGGGGATTTCACGGGAATTGAGATCCAGTTTCACTACTCTCCTGCCTGTCCACCTCCAAACTTTCCCATATAAGGCTGTGAAGCTGATTTTGCTTGCCTGAATTCCCCAGCTGTAGAATAGAGACAAATGGTGTGTCCCTCTTTCACAGGTATGATGCAAAATGAATATCGTTACCATTAAAAGCATTCCATGGACTTTTAAAAAAATTTCTATCACGAAGACCCAAGAACAATCTGTCACCTCTAAAACAGAAATCTAAACCTGAAAGTAAACTGAGGTCTTAGCTACACAAACATGAACACAACAATATGTCAGATTGTTTTCCCAGTTTATGTGTTTCTTCTGATAACTTTGTTTGTCCAGGTGACTCAAACTGTTCTCAAGCCACTTGACTTCAGCACACCAGTTTGCATCTGGAGAACCATATATACAACTCCCTCCGCACTGATGGTCAGGCTCTCTGTCATCTCCCTAGCTGTCCTAAAGCACAGCTGAAAATACATGCATACGCCAAGCCTACTCTCAAATAACCAAAGCATGGATGTTTTTAAACCCCTGACCTCTCTGGTGTAACTACCTATTAGACTCTACTTTCCACAGTTTTTTTCAAATGCTTTATCCAACCTTTCTAGTTAATAACCAAATTAAGTGGAGTGCTAGAGCTGCCACACTCGTCCTAGAAACTGACATTTTAAAGACATGATAACAGAAGTCTTTTGGTAAAACTTTCAGGATTCTGGGAAGCTTTAAAACCTGATTCCTATTTAAAACAGTGACTAAGGCTCTTAGGAATCCAGCTCCCAAAGTCACAGAGGTAGTTCTGAATGTGTTACCCTTTTAAAGTAATTATGCTATCAAAGTTCCAGTCAAAAGCTGATGAGCGTTACTAATATATGCCGATGAGTGAGCTCATAAACGAGAGACCTTCCTCCTTTATTTACACTCCAGTAAATCAGACAGCACTTCAAGACTTACTTACATGTACAAGAACTGACCCCAGGAAACACTCAGCCAGGTTAAAGCATGCCCCAGGGAGCACATTATGGTAAACTGACTGTCAGCAGAGACGCAGTGGGGGCTGCGTCCTACTTGTTTTCACCTTGGATGATGAAAACTTGGATTAACTTCATGGTCCTCAGTGAAGAAACACTGGGCACTACCTCTTCCACCATTTTTGATCCCTCCTAATCACCATTCTGGTGCCAACAACTCAGGTCTCAGTCACACTCATCACTGAACCAACAATGAGGCAGATGTAACCACAAGCAGCCAGGAGAAAGAATAAAAAACAAGCAGAGCAGAGCAAAATGACTGGAGGCAGTTCTCCATTCCCCTCATATTTGGGAAAAGACATGGATTTTCCCCTCCATGAATTGAGGCACTATTTTTTAAGGCCCTATGAAGTGGGTCACCTACTTACTACCAGGCAGGTTTACCATGTTAATAYGGGAAACAACTGCTGTACATTTATAAGGAAAGCTTGGTATGAAATGATCTGGAGAGAATTTGCAGCAATAAAAAAAAGGCTTAGGCAAAGTAGAGGGCTAAGATGGATGGAGAAAGATAAGAGAATAATAAATCATTTTTAACCGTACTGCATACAGCTCTATATTGGCTTCCAAAGCAGACCTTCAGAAAAAGGCTCAATACTCCGGACATGCAAGGCAGGACATCGTGTTACCAGGGGACAGGAAGAGGGAGTCAGCAAACTGGTCAAGTAGCTCTTTATAAGATTAGAAAGAGAAAGATGTTCAAGCCTAATCCCAAACTCACGAGCTGGGATCAACAGCAAACAAACTCCCAGAGATAAACGCAAATGGGGAAAGTTAGGATTTAACCAAACATTACAAGAAGTCTCACTTGTCTAAGGGTGGACTGCTTCTGGCCAGTATTCACCAGGCACAAAACAGACATAGCTGAAGGATGAATCAATTCCCAAGTACCTCAAATACTTAAGACATGTCAGCATTTTACTGAATTTATGCTCCCAGCACTGCCCCTCTCCATGAAGAAGAAACTTTTATTACCCCATTTCAGAGAGAAGAGAAGGTCCTTCAATAAGAGGCATATTCACTGTTAGAGAGAATATATAGGAGTTGCTGATTTCAGCCTGCCTGTGACGGAGAAGATATTTGGAGACAGGTTTTTACATCTTCAGCCAGCTCTGATTGCTCTCTGATGAAATCTATACATCTGTGCAGCACTTACCACCAGTTACCAAAGAATTAGCATGTGAAGCAGGAAGGGTCAGTAATAAATGCTACAGCAGACTACTTCAAAACAACCTCCTCCAAACCTCCCCCCACCTCTTCCCTCAATCCTTACTTCAGCAGATACTAGTTTTATTTATCTGCAGTTATTTCATCATCTAGCAGCACTCAGTTTGCCACATCTCTATGCAGATTTCCATATGTATTACTCCCTCACTGACATTTTCTCATATACATGCCTGGATCAGCAATTGCTCCACTAAGTTCTCAAATAGAGAATGCGAGTCATAAATCTCAAAAAGAAGTATGCCAAGAAACCCAGCACTTGACATTACAGCTGTTCTTTTCCACCCCCCCCATACTCAGAAAGAGTCAACCACAGCTTATTGCTGTGATATTAAAGTTTACGCATTTACTCTACATTTAYATTAGATGCAAACCATGGGTATGTAACCCAGGGGGTTGTTGGCTGCTCACCTCTCAATACTTGGTATTCCCTGAGGAAAACAAATACAGTCAGCGACGCTCTAGGAGAAGACGACCGTATTCCCCCCTCCTCACCAAGGACCTTCTCTGTCAAGTCTCTCCTGTGGGCAACAACAGAAAGAAGCTGCAGCTCCATGAAGGAGGGGGCCAATGTTCCTCCCATCTGCCAGTCCCACGCGCATTCTGCTTCCACTTGGACCAAATCCTTTCAACCCTTTCTGCTCTGTATTTCACCCAATTTGGGCCTCTCGGACACCAAGAATAAAATCCTTGCTCTTTGAATAGTCACTTTCCAGCACATTTCCACATCTTCTCAGACCATTTCTCTCCCACAGTCTTGTTTACAACACTTCCTTGGAAGCCTTAAAATGAAGTCTCTATGTCCCCTATCGAATCTGTCCCTTCAGCCCTGTTCTACTCGGCTAAGACAGTAAAGCTCCTGCACACACTATCTCTTACGCCTCTTTATTGCGGAAGATACGTGTTAGTATTCCCCACCTCACAGGTACAGCCTTGAGTCCTCTCTGCTCTGAGGGCTGYGTTTGAGGGCTGCTAAGGTAAGATCCTTTCCTCCTACACAGRACTAACACAGGTAGGGGTTAAAATGGGATATACAGCCATGCAGAAGATGCAACACTGAGGTAGGACTGAGGGTAGGTACACACTGCACCAGAGCTGCAAACAAGCTGCAGGGAGTMACCAGAAGCGACAGCTTTGCAACAGCAGCAAAGAGCAAACGAAACGGAGGGGAAGGATTTAGACTGGCCCAGGTGATGTCTGGATTCCCAAACTTTCACTGATCCTGTTCACGGTTAACAAAGAGCGYGAAGGAACCCACGGCACCTTATCAGCTGAGATAACAGTTCCCCATGCTCGTTTTCTCCTAAATTTACTTGTCCTTGCACACTACTCTGCCAATGACAAAGCCAGCTCCACTATGGGACGTGTCCTCTCCCTCCTCTGTTGTGTCCCAAAAAGCCAGCAGGTCCTTCTCAATGCCAAAAATCGTGTGGGCAGAAGGAGAGAAGCAGGCCTCTAAATGCTGGATTGTTCCCTTCTTTAACTGCYGGATTATTCAGTCTTACCCCTCCCTTTCATTAACCTCTTTACCAGTTTAAGAGAAAAACCCCAACCCAGTCCCCTTCCAAACACTCCTCCAATGAAAAAGACAAGCTTTGTTTCTCTCATTCTTAGTTTCTCTGCAAAAAAATTAACAAAAATCTTAAGCTGGTGAAACACACACCAAAATCTCTTACCAAATAGAAGCTGCCTTTCACATTAATTCTGAAAGGAGGTGCCACGTGCTGGGCCAGCCTCACCCCGCTGTCACTCCTCCGATTCAGCAGTGACCCGAGCGGGAAGTTTGGCCTTCAGCAACCCAGGCTACTCCCTGCATCGGGCAAGAGTCTGCCGGGAGGGCAAAGCAAAACCCAAAGCAAGTCAAACAAGTCAACACAGAGCTGTAGGGTAAAGATCTTCCACTTCCCAGGGGCTATTGGCACTACTCTCTGAGGAGACACTGGTAGTTTTGTGTTTTGGTGTTTGTGTGTCACTGACAGAAAGTCCCTCTGTGGAAGGGTGTCCAGGGCTATAATGTCCTGTTTTTTAGACTGCTGCTTTATCATTTGCTTTTTCTACATTTGTTTTACCTTACATTCCTTTAAAATTATTTTATATAGCAAAAAAAAAAATAGGAAGACCTGATTTTTGCAATAGTCCTAAGGGCAATAGAGAAGCACCTTTCACAAATAAAAGTGACAGCTGACCCATGCAGTCCTCCTAGACCTTTGAAAGAGCCACCCCTCAGTGTAGGAAGYGCCTACTAATCCAGCAACTTCATACTAGAAATACAGAAAGGCCATCTGCGCACAGGGATGACTGGAAAAAGCTGGTACCTTTGTTGTTATCACTGTCATATGAATAGTTTCCACATGAAGCACAACTAAATTTTTCTTGACAGTAACCTGCATCCCTTCAAGCCCATCACTAGAATCTTAACTTCAGACGACGCCTAATGATAACTCAGGAGCCGAGCTTATGTTTTCWTACCTTTAAAAGACAAGGCAACTAAACCAGCAAACTGTCAGTTCACCTGTGGTGAGCAGTGCTGCAACTGCCTGTACTGGGGGGGGTCTCACTGGGGCCCCGACCACCCTGTAGGTTTTAGCTTCCTTAACAAAACCCAGCCCCGACTCCACACTGCCCAAAACAAAGTGCTCATCAAGTAACTCCGTGAACAGGGAGAGTTTCTCTACCAGCCCCAGACCGCCAACACGCACGATGCTGAAACTGGTCCAGGCAGGGTGTAACTCTACCTCCCTCCTCAACTTTCAGTCCACTTAGCCTTACGCATCCATTCGTCTGCCTGGGAAGCAGGGACCTCCAAATACTGTTTCCACAGCTCTGGAGCCATTGAGGGAGTAAGGAAAAAAAAGTTGCAGATTTTCTCTTTGATCACCAGTAATGCCAAAGTACAAAAGAGGAAAACTCCCAGTCCTTCAGCTGCATTTCAGTTGTCTTTTTTCCTCAAAGTAAGGGAAAATAAACCCCCCTCCATGCTCCTTTTCAATAAAAGACTAGCAAAGCAACAAACAAATGAAATACCAAAAGAACCTGGCAGCTTTTCAAAAAAGTAACAAGCAGTCCAAAACCAGCTCCAACACACGATAAGAAACCTGGCAATTCAAAGAACAGCACACGAAAGTGGTGACAGAGACTGCTGTGCATCTCAATACACTCAGGAGAGAAAAACAAACTCCAAACGAAAGCATCCAAACATCTCTCCTCGGACAGCACAGCTCAGAGACCCCATTGCACATGCGACCCGCAGCAGTCCGRCCTTTTACACGCTATTTTCAAGCGTTCCCCAGAAAAAGAGAGACGGAAAGGCTGAACCCCCCCACCCCGCGAGCCGCCSGTACCATCGGTGGGGAGAGGCCGCCAGCCCTCGCGGGTCGCTGCCGCTTCCTCTGGGCTCCAGCGCTGCGGGCGGGGGCGCCGGGGCCCAGGAGCTGCTCCTCGCGCGGGGCGGCTCATGCCCCATGGGGGCTCCGCATCTCGGCGGCGACGCTGCGACAGAAGGGGAAAAGGGAGGAGGGAAAAGCGGGAAAGAGAAGCAGAGCGGTTAGGGACGGGCGCTACACTAAGTTGACTGGAGCGAGCGCGCGTCCCGCCCCTCCGCGGGGCATCGCGGAGCGCTTCGGGCAGCGCTGGGATTCCCAAATTCCCACCGGGGCGACCCGCCCCCACCGCGCTTCTTAAGAGAAGCGAAAGAGAGAGACGAGGAAAATTTAAAAAATAAAATAAAGAGAGAGAAACACCCGCTTTCTTCTCCTTTTACAATTACCCTAAAAGAGCCCAAAGCAGACAGCCCAAGCCACGCCAAGAGCCCCAGCCCGCCACGCGCCTCACCGGGGCCGCCCGCGCCCCGCAGCGCGCCCGAGCCGCCCAGAGGCGCCCGCGATGGGCAGAGCAGGGAAGGGCCGGGCAGAGCAGCGCCGCCCGCCCCCGGCGCGGGAGGGAGGGACGAAGGCAGCGAGGGAAGGAGGGAGGGAACGAGGGCCGCCCGCACCCCCCACCCGCCCTTATAGCGCCGCGGCGCCTGCTATAAATAGCTGGGCCCAGGGCCGGGGGGCGGCGCTGGCGCTGCCCGCGGGCCGCCCTGAGCGCGGCGAGGAGGGGCCGCCAGCACCGGGGGCCCGGCCCGGGTTGAGGATTTGGGTTTTTTTTCTAATTTTCTTAATTTTTGTCCTGAGGGACTCGGCGCCCGGCGGCCCCGGCCCCGCCGGGAATGGGCCCTTCCGCGGCGCGGCCTTAAGGAGGAGCGGGGAGGCGGGGGCGGTGCCGGGCACCCCCCGCCTCTCCCGGGTGGCAGCGCCGGTCCCGGCTCCGCTCCCGGGGACGGGACCCAGCTGGGGCCGCATGCGGAACCGGGGCTGCTTGGGCAGCTCTCGCTATAAGCGCACGAGAACAGGCTGCCCTCTGCTCGTGTGTGTATGTGCATACATATACACATATATATATATTCATCCTGAATACAGAGATGCCTTATCAAGTTTCATGGCACTGAGCTTACATTTAAGGCACAGGGGTTACCGCAGGTGAGACATCAGGGAGTTGACTGGCACGTGTTTACACTTCCYGCCCCTGCTTTGTGCCCCTTCCTGGCTCAGGGAAGCCACCCCAAGGAGCACTGTGCATGGGGGCCCTGCCTGCAGCACCCACACTCGTCCCTGCCCGTGTGTGGGGCACTGCCCCTCTCCCCCCAGCAGCACCTGGGCACAGTCCTGCAGGGAGCTGGGGCTGTGCCAAGCATGCAGGGCACACCGCATAACCTGGCCCTTCACCACACTCCCTTCAAAGCCAGTTTGGTACCTGGACTGATTATTACAGGCAAACCCACCTCTGCAGCTCCCCTCTCCTTTGCCAAGTCAGCATTACTCGCACTGTAGCACTCCTTGGAAACATCTCCCCAAGGCAGCCGTGCTCTGTGCCACGTCCTGTACGTTGCATGATGAGAGCCACCACAAACTTAACCACGCTGGCCAAAAGGCAGGCAGAGAAACCAGTTGCCATTTCACAAACATGAAACTCATGGAAGACTGCATTACTCCGTAAATGCTGGAGATGGGAGAGGGAATGGACACACAGCAAGTGCTCAGAGCCAGGCTGCCCAGGGCCAGCACATCAACGCACAGCAAACAAGACTCCATCGCACCTCGTCCTCACCAGAGATAGCAGAGCAAGTGGACAAGCCCCAAAGACTCAAACGAGGAGCTCTCAGCAGCAGGTGAGCTAGGCTCCATCTCACTGAGAAGGGGTATAAGCTAATGCTGACTGTTCTACATTTACTGTGCACTCAAGACTCTGCAGACAAGCCAGGAGCCACCACGCAGGCTGCTCTGACTAAAGCAGGAGGACTGAGCTCATTCACACACATCCATGGCCTGCTCTGCAAGACAAGCGTATGTCAACAGGAGTCACGGGTTCACACATGTATTGGATGCAGTCACTCAAAGACAGCTCCTCTGCCAGCTGCAAGGTCTCTTTGCTGACCAAAAGCGACCCCGCGCTCTGCTCTCAGCCCTGTCCACARTGAGCAAGATGTGGACACTGGCAAAGCTACCAAGTGCGCACATGCCCCGTGTTGGAGGAAGGGAAACACTGTCAGTAAGTGCTGACAGGGCTGACACCTTGTAGGCTGAGGATTTCAAGTCTTAGATCTCTAAATATGARCATTGGACTTGACACTTGGACACCTTAAATAGATTCTCCATTCAGAGCTGGCAGATTTCCCTTCTGCCAAGACAGCTGTATTTCCCAATCAAAACTAGTCCAATAATCAGACATCCATGCCCAAAAATCTCTAATGAATTTCACACCCAAGCCTGTAATGTCTGAGAGAAGATCCCATCCTAGCTGCTGCGTTTCTGCCTCAGGTCTCCTGTGTTTTCCTTGATACTCAGTAGTCTTCCTCCTCATATGAAATACTGAAATTACGTAAAGGGGAAAAGACAAAAATACTTTTCTCAACTTTCTTCTGGTTCCTGCCAGCATCAGAAGCAGCACTGCCCTTCTCGCAGTGTGCGTTAGCTAACAACCTAGCTAGAGGGGAATTGCTCCTGTGGTGGACTGTTTACACAGTATGACTCCTGTTTAAGTGCTTTTCTGGGTCCTACCAAGTCTCTCCAGCGAGCCCACAAGCCAAGCTCCAGTTTCTGGCTGCTGACAGACACATTGCTATGAAGAATCTCCCTTTATCAGCTTTCCCTTTGGGTGCCCTGAGGCCCTGAGTGCAGCATGGGCAAAACAGCAGACTGCCGAACTGAACTGCCCCAAGCAGCTCTCACCACAGGCTGGAAGAGCAGAGCCCTGCRGACCTCACCGTTGGTGAGGAGGTTGGCGAGGAGCACAAGGAGACCAAAGCCTGAGCCCTGCACACAGCTCCATCTCAGGTAGCAAAACAGATAACTGCAAAATAACTCCTGTGAGGTGCCAAATGTCTCCAAATCTGCATCAAATCCACTGCAACTCCACTTAGTAAAGATAAGAGATCACTGATCATTCCTTCAGGCTATAGCAGTATCATTGTGCATCTACAGGGTGGAACAGGGAAACTGTATTTTTAAAAAAGAAAAAAAAAAAAACCCTTTAACAGCCAAGATTCGTTTCACTATATTTCCACGTAGCTCTAGGTAAACGGCTATGAAGCTGCTTAGCAGTAGAGGACATCTAGTGATGCACAGGTGCAATTACATAGACCCAGCAGCAGCTCACATGTGGCTCAGGACTGGACACTGTGTGGCCAGACCAGCTGCAGAAGCCCCAAATCAAGTTAACCCAGCAGGGCTGTCTATTAGCAGACCATGAAGGAGAAAGAGAGTGCGTGTGTGTATACATATACATACATACACATTCTTTTATATATATAAAATACACAGAGAAGGCATAAGCAGAAACTCTGTGGATGCTACACCTGCCTTTTAACAGAGGCACAACACAGGGAAGCACAGTGCTTTTATTTCAAAAGCAAAGAGCCTGTAAGCAGGGATACAGAGATTAAAATCAGTAGCCTTCTTACAGGACTGTTATCTCAATTTGCCTTTCATGTGACTCACCCTGAGCACACTCTGCAAACATTTGCCTCAAGATCAAAAAAAAATTTCCCCTCCAAGATATATGKTTTTTTCCCCTTTTTTTCTCCCCTATGCCATTTTGCAGCCTGCAGCTCTTTGTTTAGGGTAAGATATTTAGACTGGTTCCCCTCTTCATGTTATTTATAATTCAGAAATTCAGATTCTTCAGAAATATTTTTCTGTATGTATTCCAAGGCCTGGGGTGAGGAATTTGATTGTGAAACAAAGTGGCTACCAATTTGGTTCACTGAAAGACAAGAGATGAGCAAAGCTTTATAGAGGAAAATGCTTCCCTAAGGAAGCGGCCGTTCATTTTATCCTGTACTTCCTTTGATGGAAATTACTCACACTAAGATCATTCTGTAGAGCATATCACAGCTGAGGTCTCACCATCTTGCACTACTTCCATGTCAGATGCACTCCAAGTGTTCAGGTAGGGAGGGCCTTATTAGAAGCAACGATGATATACAAGAGATGGGAGTTTCTGCAGGCCAGGTTAGACCCTTGGAAATAGCTCTGCAAACATGCAGGTTGATACAGATGCTGACCATACCCAGCCATCGAATGATGGCAGCAGACAAAGACAGGAAATAAAATCTGTCTAGTGCAACTACAGAGTGACCCACAGTGTGAGCGAGGCAAGACTTCCCTACAGAGCARCTCTTCAGGGTGAAATTGCACATTGAATGCCCAGCCCTGGAAATGCTTGAAGGCAGAATCGGTTATTTGGTGCATTTTGTCTATTTGGAACACAAAGGACACTGCTGCAAGGCCACAAAGACACGGYTTACAAAGCAGAGGAAAAGGCTCCGCTAGCCAAGACAGCACTGCAATAGCTGTTGGCTCTCGCCCCCTTCACGCRTTTGCTTTATTTATCAATGGCCTCTATATTTAGCAGTCCTAAGAGTGGAGCACAGAGCAGCCCCAGCTCCTGCTTGCCCGGGCGCTGCTTGGGGAGCTGCCAGGGGCTGGTGCTGTGGCAGGCACTCAGAGGAGACCTTTCTCCAGCACCCTGAGGAGGTGCTGCAGCAGGGAGGCTCAATCTTACCCAATTCCCAAGCGCAGAGCGGCTTGGAGCGCTCACGCCATGAGGCAAAAGCTGGCAGGGCACACGCTGTGGTGCAGCCTCCCTGCCTGCTGCTCGAGACGCATTCTGGTCTTCATGTGAGCAGCAGCAGAGGGCACTTCAGAGGCCAAAAACTGCCCGTGTTGAGCAGGGAAGCTCAATAGCAGCTGCCTCCATCCTGGAAAGCCACAAATTAATGTACGGAGGGAGTTTAAGGCAGAGAAGATGAGGAAATCAATGACCCAGACAGAAGGGGAGATAATGCCAGATGAAGCCTGATGACGACATTTCCAGGCAATTTGTTCACACTGCTGGGTGAGCTACTTGTGGAGAGATGGAGYAGATTAAAGATGACTGCATGTACTTTGCCCGAGAGCAAGACGGAGACAGTCACAGTTGCAAAAGCTTCTGTGGCTGTGCTGCCTTCATGTAAAAATGTTAATAACCAATTCTCTTAACTACCAAAGCATTAGCTCCAGCTGACTTTACTGTTTCTGCATGTAAAAAGCCAATTACTTCCCCTCTTAGGGATTTTGAGCAAGATAGGATGCTATAGTCACTTACATGCTCACTCACAGRAATAGTCTTAGGAAAAAGGCAAGCTTTCATGGGATTTTTGAACCTGAAAGGACACTTGTCAATCAGAGTATTAGCAAAATTTAGCTATGAAAAAAAATATCTTATTCTAAGGAATATTCTAATTGCTATTTTACTGGAAAGAGAATGACAAGGGCTTCTTGCACAGTGCAGGCAATCCAAAAGCAATCATGGTGCCCTAATGGGGAGAAACCTCACATCAAACTGGAAGCAAAACTAGCTGATCTGGTTGATCCCCAAGTTTCTGATCAGTCACTTGCCACACACCAAGAGCTAAGGTGACAGGATGACACATGAGAGACGAAGGTGGACTAGACTCTGGTTGCCCATCATATAACACGAAYGTGGGAAGTGGGCTTTTTACTAACATTATTTGTTTGAATGGTCTCAAATACACACAGACAAGAAAGCTTATTTTCTTAATGTGCTTGAGCTTTGGGAAGATCAATTCAAGCACAAGATGCAGCACCAAGACATGCTAGAGTGCTCTGTCACAGCCCCCAGCTCCAAATACCAGCCAGGAGCTCACACAGAGAAATATTACACAGGTAGAGCTGTAGCAGCTGCCTTGATTACAGCRATGGCCTCATTCTATTCATCTCCAACACCTCCCTCAAAGTTGCCTTCTTTCCAAGGTTCCTCCCAACCCTTTTACCCAGTGGCCTTTCTTACACACCTGCTTGGCTGCTTAGATATGAAACCAGGAGAGAGAGTTCCCAAAGAGAAGGGCAAAGACCTGGTTCTGGGAGACAGAGGGACAAAATCAGGATTTCCCAGATATTTACTTTTGCACCTAGAGTTTATTCTTGCTTCTGCTGCAAATGCACTTCAGTTTTATGGACATTAAACCTTGGGCTGAGGGCACTGTCTGCCCAAAAGCTCTAGAAGTGTCAGGGCTAGGCTGTCCCACACCACCATTTACTAATGGCAATTCCTTAATAAAGCAGTTAAGACTGTTATGGCTGTCAAAAATACACGGGGACAGCAACCTTGTGCTTTACTTGGCCTTATTTGCCCATATACTGAGCAGAATGCCACAAATAGAGCTGTAAATACTTCTGTGCCCACAGTGTGCTGGAGGTCAGAGCAGATGAGCATAGCAGTTCCTTCTGGCTTTAAAAATAATCTATGAACCAATGCATTCACAGCAGACTGAGTGTTCCTGGAATAACGCTGTCTTCCAACTCCAAAACATTGACATTTGTGGCAAAAAGCCTTGCTGAGAACCAGGTAGACAGCTGAGAGAAGCACAGAAGGGGAGATGGAAGAGACAGGTCTCAGACTTACCTCTCTCTGGATGTGATGCAGTGGATAACACTAGATGCCAAGCCTGGAAATACCTGTTGATTTGAGGAAGTATTTATAGCCCTCTGAAGGGCACTCAGYCATCAGGTTGCATTCCGGATCTCTCAGCTGCCTTGTGGCCTCCATTCTCTTCAGGAGGAACTCCATCTGCATGCAGCTGGGGGAGCAGGGTAGCTGAGTGSGCAGCTGACCTGGAGATGGAAGCACAAGCCTTAGCTAGGGCAACATCCCCAGCTACCCTGCAAGTCCAGAGGATGCACCACAAGGAGCAGGTTGTRTCCTTTTCAGCACCAACCAAGCAAAGCTAATGCTCTGCAAACTCATTCGAGTGCAGATGCATCTTGGACCCCATCCCTTGCCAGAACTGCACAATGGCAGGATCCTGCTGTAGATTCATCCAACCTTAGCTACACTTGCAAACTATGACCAAGCCTACCTATAGGCTGTATGGGAAAGCCCTATAGATGATACATCTAAAAGCAATGCACCCTTCGAACCAGGCTTGAATATCCCATCCAAGGAGACACTTTTCTGGTTGGTGAAGGATAGCTTTATGTGGAAGAAAAGTCTCCATTTTTCTGAAGCAGTGACTATAGTAGCTAACTTTTTACAGACAAAATTTCAGAGACTCTCCCATGCATCCTCTTTCCAATCCCTCCTGAACCTCCTCCCTTTACAAACCGTGAGCTTGTGCCACTTCTGGTGCAATGCCTGTTGTGCTCAGGGAAAACCCTTCTGTGGACTTCTGGGACAGTCAGGCCCATCTATTAGCAAAACATAAAAGCATTCAAACCCACATTACTGGGACTGTGTGTGTAAATAGTATTACTTCCCCCCTCCTGTGGTTGCTCATGAGATCAGGACACAAAGGCAGTCAGTCTTTTGGGAGCCTCCTTGTCTTTAGAAGCCTCTTTGCCTTTCTGTCTTCTAAGGACAGTGAGAAATCCTTAMGGGTTTTCTAACTCCCATTCCGCGGCAGAGAGCCCCAGCAGGAAAAGGCTTTGTCAGGCAGCATATTAATGAAACAGAAAACATGACCTGAATTTTTTATCGCTTATACTTAGCAGGTCATTTACTTGTCATGAAAAGGGACATTTTGCATTGGTTGCCAATAATAGCCTCAGAAAAGCAAGCACTTAGCTTTCATGTTTAATTCCCATGAGGAGGGAGAGAGACCCAGACTGCCTCCTTGGGATAGGATACTTGGATACACTTGGGATATTGGAGCTTTCCTAAAAGCAGAGAGTTTTCCCTAAAATTTAGTTGTGGGAACAGGAGAGCTCACATCACACCAGCTATGAGGTCAACACACACGGACGAGTTAAGCTCTGACTCCCAGCTGAGCCGTGTGGCCAAGCTCCTGTCAGCGGGGCCGTGGTGGGAACAGTTCTTCATCCCAGAACAGTCGCAGCCATCTCTGAGCCATGCTCTGAAATGAGAAGAGTGTTCATCCTCACATCCAGATCAGCAGCAACCACACAGACCAACTTTTCACAGAGCGGAGCCATTTCTGCTCTGGCTGGTCACACTTAGTCACTGGGCCAAGGCTGAGCACACCAGATCCATGCTAAATACATAAATATAACATTTAATAACACATTAAAATATGTATAAAATACACAATAGAACAGACATGTTCTAGCTGCAGGCTGTTTTTCAAAAAATGGACACTCAGACTCTCTAGCTTATCAAAGGGAACAGTGAGGCATGCAAACACTCAGAGATAAGGAGGATGCTCTTGAACAGTCTCTATCTCTCAGTTAAAACATTTTTCATTTGCAAGGATGAACTGGGTGCTGCAGCAGACTAGGCCTGTTCAGAAACATGCAAAGTGCTAATAAACATTTAAAGTCTCTACTGAAAGAACACAGTGCCCCTTTCACTGTCTCTATCACTTTCCATCTCTCCCTGACCATGTAGGCTTAGAATAAGAAAAGTGTGTGGGATGAACCTCCTTGAGAGCATCTCCAGCAATTTTTGTTCTTAAGAGACATTTCCCACCAATTCCAAGCACTGGATTTTTGGCTATATAGTATTTTCTGCTTCTCACTGGAAAAACTTAAACTAAGGATCAAAAATGTTTGTGATTTTCAGCCTTTAAAATGGGAAGAAGCTCATAAGCTCATGGAAAAATGCTGGAGATTAGATCATCTCTCCAGCTGGTACTGAGAGATTTGCTTTCTGCTCTTGATCTCATGGTGTTTTGACTTGTCTTCCTTGTTTTCCCTGTTGCCATAATCCCTCCAGCCTCTCCTCCTCAATGCCTCCCATTAGTTTGGGCTCTTCCAAAGAAATGGGCTAAAAGCTAATGAAGAAAAAGAAAGCAGCACTGTGATTCTGTTCCAAACTATCTCATGGCTCCTTGTGCTTATACCCAATATCCCCACCCCATCTTCAAAATTTCCTTTCCCTGACATTAGAACAGGAATGTTTGTGCAGTGTAAAATGTGACCAGACACATGAGCAGAGTCACAGACTCCTATAAAGGTAGGCTGGAAGGGACATCTGGAGGTCTCTGGTCAGACCTCCAGCTCGGAGTGGGATTACTGCCACCACCAGCTCCATCAGCCATGGCTTGGAGTCCAGACCCAACTGTATACTATTATTTATACTATTACTCTCTTCTACAGATGAGCTACATGACTATTGGTAAGTGACAAAATGGCATCACAATAGGCACCATCTATTATTCCATTAATTCTTTCTATCCCTACAGTTTACTTGTATGAAAGTCTTGTCATCCACACCGTAAATGAAGCCACAAATTCCAACTAAGATCATACGCCTGCTTTTCCGGAGGGCATATAAAACCAAACGTCATTTTTCTCATACCATCACCAATTATTAGTACCTTAGACCTTCRCTAATCAGTGGGCTGATGTTGGACTTTGCTTAAAAAGTATCTAGGTGCAGACAACGGTCCTCATTGAGAGGCAGCCTCTGCCTGTATGAGCTGAGGTAGACTGAGCRGAGAGGACTCGGGCTGACAGGAGGAGGACGTGGTGCAGCTCTACCTCACATCCACACACTCCACTAGGCATTTTTCTACTGCTGAGGTACAAATACCTTTGACACATGAGTAATGGAGCTGCCCRGCTGACCCTCAGTACAGGGTCTTCTGGTATCCATATCTATTCACCAGGGCAGGATCATTGAATTACTGAGTGCACTYGGTGCACGATATTTAATCAGGACATGAAAAAACTACAGAGAAACAGAGATCATGACCCTGCTTCTGCTAAATCTGTTTAATTTTAAAATAAAAAACTCCAAAGAAAAATATAAAGGGACCTGAAAACATGGATTGCATAGTTCATAAGATTAATTACAGGACAGAGAGCACTTCAGATATTGATCATGGTCTGGAAAGAACTTAATACAATTAGTTAGGAGTTACTAGCACAAGATGCAGATATCCATCCAGCTTATAGCTTTGTAGAAGGCAGCATATTTACACCAGACTAAAATTCAGCCCTTTGAAGCCTCAAGCAGAAGCTATCACAAGGTTTACAAACATGAGCAATGTGAGTCTCAGAGTAACTGTTATCTCATTTTATACATGGGAAGTGGTGGTGATGGTGGGGAAATGGAGACTCTGACCACAGTTTCAAAGGTAACTGATAAGAGACATTCAAGCAGAATAAATTTTAGGAAACAACCTACTCACAGCTTAAAGCATCTGGCAAGATTTACACCAGGTCATAAGGAAATTCTTAGYCCTTACCTGATAAAGGACAGTCTTSAAATGGAAAGTTACCAATATTRCCACTGTGGTTGTTAAAAACTARCTCCTTTCTCAGTGCTTCCTGAAGGAGTTCAATCCGAAGTTTCAGAGAGATTAATTTAGTCTGAAGAGTCACTGCTCAGCAGCATCAGGGCACCACACACAGACCTATGGGGACACTGCTTGGGTTGCACTATTCTTCATGTTTCTTCTGCTCGATGCAAACTTTTAGTAAAACTGAGCTATTGCTTTCCAGAGGGAAGTCAATGATTTGCTCTCTGCATGAGTGGGGTCAACCTTTCTGTTCCCAGCCTTTTGCTCACTGGGTTTGGGTGGGATTTGGGGAAGGCTGCATATTTTTGCCAATATTTCTTTGCTCAAAGCAATACTGAGGATCACAAGGCTGCACTTGTAGGTGGAACTCTTCTGGTGAAGGCTCCTAGTGCTCTATGAACTTACCCTTAAATCACAGCTCCATCTCATCCTGAGAGAAAAAAAAAGAAATTCAAAATGTAAAAATCATTCGGGGAGAAGATGCTGCTCACGTGATCTTGCTACTTGAGGATCTATTATCTTGARTTCTGTGACAGCCCGGGTTTCAAGGAATAGTCAAAAGACACCCAAAACAAACATGTGGGAGTTGTTTCCACTGTCAARCAGCTAGTTTTACATAAAAAGATGATTTAACACACTCCGGTAATTCAGATCACACGCTCAGTCAATCCTTGGCTTTTTTTTTTTTTGTCAAATCCGTCACCAAAATTTCTAGTATCTGGGAGCAGTCATGCCCCTTTTGAAAAAAGATTTAAGCTGCCAGCTCCTTTCAAAACCAGCCAAAGAATGGCAGCTCTTCCTCAGACTCCGGCCAAAATCCGAATCAAAAGGACTAAAGGATTCTAAAGCAATGTACTACYCTGGCCTATCCAGTCCTCCTCACATACTCAAAAAACATGAGGAGTTAGTTTATAAACTGACAAAGAACAGAAGAGAGGAGCACAAGTGTCACAATTCAAGGCATTTAGGGAAATAAGAGAATATGAGGAAAATTCAAACACTTAMAGGAAGAAAGACATGGGTCACATCAGCAGGGGGTCTTAATTCACTCATGAGTTGTAGAAGGTGGTCTGGATCATTCATGAGAGCCCTTTCCCTTTTTTACTGCTGCTGGTGACTGGTATAAGCAATTGTGGGGTTGCCCAGAGGCAGARGTCCACTAAAAGTAGTAGTAAATTTTTAGACTTAGTAGAACAGACTGTCCTGGTGTGATGTGCAGATATCAAATTTTATAGTGTTGCAATTAAAGAATCATCTCAGAGGGGGAGAAAAAGTGACATAGCTGACTGAAAAGAAAATTCTTGAAAGAATAGAGACTATGACACAGAATAATAGAATTCAAGGAGCTAATATYACATGTGCTTTGATAGTCAGAAAGGAGCTGCATACAAATGCAAATATTCCTTTGTGGCCTATATATTTTTTTTTTTTTTTTTAGAAAAAAATGGAATGAAAAAGTGTCTGACATATTAGAGAAAAAAATCTGATCGTGTTCCCCTCTTAGGAAATTAAGCTAACAAAGGATTTAGATAYGAAAGCAAGAATGATGATCCTCTTGGCTTCCAGATTAAATACCTAACAATGACACTTCTGCAAGGAGTGCTTAAAATTTGCACTCAGACTTGCACTAAATCCACAGGGGTTGTTTCAGAGGCTGAGACTGCACAGCCTGGGTGAATGCCAGCAATTGGGTGGCAGCTCCCCTCCTGCTAAACAGCTTCTCTCCCCCTCCTGCTCTCTTTTTCAGCTTTGATGTGAAATCACTGTTTCCAGGATGTGTTCTTCCAAGTCCACAAGCTGATTTTTGGGAAAAKCCTCCATCCATGATAAGCTGTTTCCATGGGGATTAAATATTTCAGCCTCATTTTTGTGCTAAGAGCTTCAACAGGAGATTCATTCCCCTGTTTCTATGCCACTAAAAAGAGAAGGAAAAAGTCATAATTAAAGAGGTCAATTTATACTCCCTCCATGTAAAAGATAAGGGGCAGGGGTAAATATAGCCTATCAAAGCCACTTGATTCTATAGGATAAATCCAACTGTTTTTGCATTATAGAATGATCTCAATAGATAAATGAATGAGACAGAGAGATGAGTACAAAAAGGTTCAGATCTCCCAGTCCTCTATTAGCATTCCAGGAAATTTCCCCACCCAACCAGAGACATCAGGAAAAACTACCACCCAAACTCAACGTTTTTGGAGAGTCAGCTAAGACTAACAATGGGATACATAAAACCAAGGGTTTCTCATTTGCTTTTTATCGCACTAACAATAACAGGCCMCAGAGAGAAATTTTGGAGATATGCAAAAATCCCAGTAAAACCACCAGGAGTTTACAGCTGTAAGCTCTGGAGGGTAAACTCTGCTGTGTTTGTCTTCTCGAATTGGTCACCTAAGTAGGGCACTTAGCATCTTACTCACAGGGCCAGGCAGCAAGGACCCAGGGCCTGAGTGGGACTGCGCCACAGCAACTGGGTCACCCAAGAACTTTAATTTGGACACYCCCTTGGCACTGGTAGCTTCCACACGGTAACTCCTGCAAGGCAAGTCTGTAATGCAAACGCTGTTGCTCACACCTGGATGGATGCTTGAAGCTGGCAATGGCAGATGCTGTCAAGGTACAAACTGGGACCTCCTGCATTTGCCATAGTCACAGAACTGGTGAAACATTGCCAGGAAAGCTATTCCTCTTCCTCCCAGGAGTGCTATTTTCTGTCAAAAAAATGTGAAAAACATACCCAGGGTTTTGTCACAAATTGCCATGTTTTCACTAGAAGCCTTCAACACACTTCCTCCAGCATTTTCCAGTGACATTTAGTTGATAAGAAAAACTGAAGAGAACCTACTTCAGTAGGTTAAAATTTTTTATTTTAATTTTTCCAGGCAGTTGTGGTGGAAGGTAGTCTGCAAGGAAAGGGGAAATGAGAGAATGCAGAGAAGACATTTACCATCTTCTTCTCATCTTACGTTTGCTTGGCTAGGGGAGCCAGATACCCATATCCTTGTTTTTAATATAGCCACCAGCCTTTAWGGTACACAGCAAGGTGCAGGGTTGGGGCACTGAGGAGTAAGCAAGCACTGCAGGAGCCGACGTGGGCAGTGAGGAGCACAGGCAGATGCTTCCAGCTGTTTTATCTGTTGCCTGCTCCACTTGGTCATTTGTAATTTGCTGCCAGTGGAAGCAAACTGGAGCTCCTACTCCTTGCCCTGAAGAGCAATGGGGGAAGTAGCCCCCCAGGCTGCCTGCAGCACAGACCTGCCATTGCTGCTGCTAGGAACAGAGCCTGTTTGTAACACGCTGCTTAGAGGCTGGATTCAGCACCACCATTCCTTTTAAGAAGCTTTACAAAGCCCCTTCCTTCTCCTTTGCAAGCATCGCTGCTTGTTCCAAGAGACTCAGTTTTCAAATTCAGCTTGTGAAATTAATTTCAGTGCTTCCCCCAGCCCCTGTAACCAGCTGCAGCAAAATATCCACGCTGTTTTCTTGATTAAAAGATTGCTGCAATCAGCAGTGAATGAACAACTGCTCATGAGGGTAAAATCAAAATGATCCCTGATGTGAGCACATGAGCTGTTACAAATTTCTCCGTGCTGAGCTTTCAAAATAATTATAGTAACCCCGCGTATTTCAGCCTGTACTTTATTGTATTTCACATCCAATCAAAACCAATAACTGTTATTACTAAAATAGCAATATTTCTTCAGCACAATTCACCCAAATAGAATCAGTTCTCTCGGTAGGTTTTTGCTTTTCTGAAGAAACACGGGGTGATTTGTATTTATACAAACAACCGGGCCGCAGAGGCAGTTCCCACTGTTGGCACCACGAGCGACGGCTCTGCCATCAGAGCTGCGCCTGGTTAAAAAGAGGGTGCCCAACACTTACTGCACAAGCGACACGTGGAGCCTTACGGTCACTATGAAACTACATGTTGGGCTAAGGTCTCTGGCTTGTCACCAGTCAGCCTGATTTGAGGTATGTACACAGCTCTGCCAGCTGATTTGCAACAGCCCCAGAGGCTGCTGGATTCTCTCACTCCGTAAGGAACAGGATGCAGTGAAAAGCCCATYCCCCTAGGATTTGGTTGCACAAAAAAAAGTTGAGAGCTATAGGGAAGGAGCAAGATTTAAGCTTGATTTAAACCAACTTATAATGCAGACAGATGCAATTGTACAAGCTAATGCTCAGTTGGACAAAGGTCAAGAGCTCTAGAAAATAATTAGACTTTGTATTGATGAGCATTCAGTTTAGGGAACAAAAGTAGGAATGGAAAGACATAATCCTCTTATTACACTGTTAAATTGTTGGAGGAATTACTGGGTGAAAGTCCAACTCATGGATTGATGCTTTCAAATATTTCCCATTAGCATGAAATTTTATTCCTCTGGGGTTGATCATAGCCCAGRATGGCAGTGATGGAACAACTGGCTGCAGACTGAAGCTAGGAAAATTTCAAAAACAAGTATGGCAAAATATTTTAAATCAAACTCAGTATTCATTGGAATGAATCTCTCATGGAAGGGCTGGATTTTCTCCCATTTGTACTCTTCATGGACACAAGATGCCTTTGTATAAGACCAAAAAAAAGTTTTTCTTGCATTCAAAATAGAGAAAGTTGGTAAAATTAGGATCAATTGAAGCACAATCCTTTTTGATAGGCTGCAGCTTTAAAGCTTTTTTGTTTCCTACCAGCTACASAAGTAAAGCCCTCTCGACTCTGCAATCCTGAGGACAGAAGAGATACACCCCAGCAGTCAAGGTCCTGAACTTTGACTGCACTAAGCATAGGCCTAATTGTAATGCTGTTCGAGCCCGACAGACTTCAGGCATCACATCCAGCACCTACTGATCAGAACATGTAGCTTAGAAGGTTGTTATGCCAAGCCAGAGGATAGCCAAGGCTTATTTCAGGGAGAAGGGTTAAAAAGCAAGAGCCCTCCCTTTTTCCAGCTTCAAAAAGCAAGCCAGTGAGGACGCTAAGCGGAGAGTCTTGGAATAACATCCTCCTTCCTGGGAGAGCATCCAGGCTGCTCACAGTAGAGGCAGTACTGCAGTCTCCTGCAGCATGGACAGGGTGAAGCAGTGCATGGACAGGGTRGTCATTTGAATTGCCCAGGGCCAGGCCACAAAGCAAAGTGGCCACACAACTACTCACGCATCCAGTGGCAGCACCTCTGAGATGCAGATGCATCCACCAACATGCTGCCCACATCCCCTAGCGGACTGACTGGGACAAAGCACCATCCCTTGCCAAGTGACCTATACCCTGCAACCCCGTTCATCCTTGCTGCAAGCCCTACTTCTTCACCCTCATTCACTGCTCTCACCAGCTCAATATATCAGTTTATTCAGCAAGTCTCCTCAGCATAACATTATAAGATAGACCATAAACTTTTACATCTCTGTGAGAAGCAATAAGGATCACTACGCTTTCTGCATCTGCCAGCTGGGAAACGGAGAGCAGACTGAGGTCTACATTAGCTGGGCGGAAAGAAAACCTTATCGTCCACTGGTAACTGGAGAGGACTAGATAATTTTGAGAGAGACATAGTTCAGTTGTCTTAAAATCTGACATTCATATTAGATACCAGGAAGCTGAAACATTACTATCCTGTCTGATGCTTTTTAAATACTTGCTAAACATTCTACAGAAATATATATTGCTTTTTGCTTCTGTTTCCCTCCCTTTTTCCATGACCGCTACCAGCCTCAGCTGTTTTTGCTGCCAGCTGTGATAAGAGCTTTTCTCTGAGTTGTCCTGCTGCCATGATTCTGAGACAGGGTAATAATCTCAAACTATTTCTTATGCAAAACCAAAAGTTATCTTCCCCATCTTCGCAAACCGTTTTCCCAAGGCTATTTTCATGTTTGCAAACTCTGCTAACCTTTTTTAAAATTAGGTTGGAAACAATTTTCAGAGGAAGATCTCAGTAGCCCATAGGGCATTTTGCAACAAAACTACTAAAAATAAGAGCATGGTCTGACAGACTGTTCAATTATTGATGTGTTCATGAAGGCAGGACAAGCAGGCTCACAGATGTAAAAGCTGCCACCAGGCCTGTCACCAGCACTACTTAGACCATCCCCAAYATCCATCAATGTGGCATCTGCTGGATGTACCACATCCTGCTGCTTGAGATGCCAAATTTTATTTTTATTAAAASAAACCTAAAAACTACACAAGTTCTAGGAGGGGAAAAACGCAGATTCTGAGAAAGCCACCTCAGCTGTCAGATTTCATGGCGACCTCCTCCAGGCACTGAAACTGTCACTGCCATGCCTGCCTGCTCTGTGCACAGAGAAGTCCATTAGGAGGCCAGCTCATGAAACATTTACTTTGCACTAATGTCACTTAGCATGCACTTTTCTCTTCAAACTATAAAAAATGCAGTGTGCCTCCCTTCCTTCAGTTAAAGCAAATAGTTTTGCATTAGCTGGTTAACCTTTCCTTCCCCATCTTCAACAGAAGGTGACTACCTGCTGCTCTCCCCTAGTTCAGAAGGACCTAAGTATTTAAAACAACTCACAGCAGAGTGCTTCTGTCAGGATGAATTTTCTGCAGGAGGGAAGAGACATCTTCTTGTAGGCTTCTCAGAAGAGYTGTTAAGCCCAAGTCCATCTTACCTACTGTCAGGTAGATGGAGTATCAGGATTTTGTTATTGCACATTTCCCCTCTAAACAGGGAGATGGAGGAATGTTTGTTGAAGAACCCCAAAACCCCAAGTTTTGTACAGTGTGCTCCAACCACTCTTCTCTGCATCCAATCGCTTTTCATGCAGACTGGAGACAGCTTGCCTAGATGTGCACAGAGCATAAAAATTAGGCTTAGTGTGCAAAATAGACTCAGACATCTTCCTTTCCTTGTACTCTGCATCATCTCCATCTCCACCAAGGCTCCTCCTGCAAGTTTGCCATTTTCTTGCCTCTCAAGTGCAGCAGCAAGCTAGGAGAGTTCAAGCAGACACCCATTAGTCAAGAAAGTATGGCAACACCTCCCACATGTTTCCAAGTTTCTCTAAACTTCCTAAACGCTTTCCTCAGTGACAACCTCTTTACAAGGAATTCCTATAACTGCAACTCAAATATGTTCATATTCCTACTCGGTAAACAAAGCTCCAATCCCATCATCTTTATCCTTTCCAAGCTTTCAGTTAGGAATTGAATCTATGTTTTTAGCTTTGTACTAATTAGCCATACAAACGCTATAACATACATTTACTCCTTTGGAAATTATAGGAACCATCTGCAGGACTGACCCCTTTAACCCACATTAGAGCAAATCATCCAGCTGGGGCTTGATCACAAGGCAAAAATTTATGTGCAACTGGTGAGTGTTAACTGAAACAACCAGGAGGGACAGTGCTCTCTGGGTAGCTGCACAAGTTGTCTAGTTTTTAGGCTTTGATGAGCTGGAAATGATAGCCCTGAAAGTAATCAAATCCCAAGCCCTTTTATTTAGATTCTTAAAATCACTATTTCTAATTGCAGTTGTAGGAAAAAAAAAAGTGACAGGTAACATCTCATCTGGATTTTTTAATGGCACATTTGGCCTCAATTGGTAAGCCTTTGAATTGACTATCAGCAGCTAAAGGCCATATTTGCTGCATTAAGACAGGTGTGTAGCCTTGCCACATAGCAGCAGTAGTGCATTGGAAACAGCCCAAATATTTACTTATCCTGCATTTATTAGAGTTTAGCACCACCTAATGTGTGTATACTTCAACTTCAAGCACTTTCCAACAAAGGCAGAGTGAAAACTGCCTAGCAGGAGCCAGAGAAATGCTGCAGCAGCTGTAAGCATTAAAATTTAATCACTTGTCCTCTTGGCTTCTTTTTTACCCTGTGATCTCCTACTAGGAGAAAAGAACTTGGGAAGAGGAACAGGCAGCTCGGCAGACACCTGGGAGAGTCGAGGCACAGGGGCCAGGARAGCAGGGAGCCCAAGGCATGACCACCTGCAGATCAAACAGGCAATGGCTCCCATCACACAGCTCTAACACAGGGGAGGCTGAGTTTGCAGGGAAAGGTCATTTTTCATTTAAGTGAAAAATACAGCTGGGAAGAGTTAGCAGCCCTCTCCTGAGCATTTTCATCCTGGATATTGACATTTATAGGCCCGAATGTGACAGATGGCCACTCCAGTGATTTGGGGAGTAGCAATCAGCAAGGGGATTGGAAAGGTTTTCAAGATGGTTCAGAGCTTGGGATCAATTCTGGCTCCCCAAGAGGCACGGGAATAACTGCTTCAGTTTTTCTGTGTTGAGATCCAAAAGTCATTAGCAATTCTAAATTACAGCTGCAACGCAGGCCTTTGATGGTGGCACACACTGCTCCTGGCCAGGTAGGTCACTCTCTGCTGTCCTCCTCCTTTGAGGTGTAATTGTCCAAACCTTGTTGAGGCTTTGTCAGTCTTGGGAGAGGTGTCTGAGCAGTTCAGCAGGACAGTGCTGACACCAGCATGCTGGGACAAGCCACTCAGGCCAGTTCTGTAACTGCTTTGCCTTGTAGACACTTGATCTTTGAGACATTATATCCAGTCACCACAATCCATGGTTTTCTTCTGCTGTTTTCCTGGTCACTCTGAGTCTTTCCCTTCTTGCTCCATTCATACATCTGAGGGAGATCAAGGCCAGGGAGCCACCCAGGAGGGCCTTATATCACTTGGAGCAAGAGCTCCAGGCTCCCATCTCTAGTGGGTTTCAGCTTCATACAGCATTTCACAGGAAATAGTCCAGCCAAAGMAATAACTACTTTGCTTTTGTTTTCTGCTTGTAAAAGTTGGAGCTTGCTTGAGCTCAGTGAGTGCCATTTTATGAGATTTAGCCTGCCAGCAGCACCACTTTCAATAGGCAAGGGACAGTTTAGCAGCAATTAGGTCTTATTGGTCCATGTTTAACTAGTGGGTACCTCAGCCATGTTTCTTTTGGTACCTTATTTCTAGCACCTTTTCCTCTTTCTTTGTAAGTGCCAAAATCCTGTTTAAATGTCTTCCATTTGTTATCAGATACATTAAGAAAACTTCTTATCTACTGAAGAAATTCTTATTTGGAATTAGTAAGACTGAAATCACTAATAAGGCTATAGCACCTGCAAAGCTTGCTCAGGAACACATACTACATCCCCCCTCCCAGTGCTGCAACCCTTCCTTTGAAGGGATCAGTTCTTACAGCTTAGCACTCTGGTCACATGCTGCAAACAAATGTTTAGTCCTCTGGGCTGGCTAGAGGCCAGCCTTGGCTACAGAAGTCATTAGCTCCTTAATGTAGTTTATCTACAAGGCAGAAGCAGCTCAAAGCTCCCATCTGCCTCTCCCCTGTGACTCAAATAGGGAACAAAGCAGAGCAAGGTGACAGCTGCTCCGCAAAAAGACCCCACGAGGAGCAATGCAGAGATCAGAAAATAAGGCCTTAAGGTAAAAAGCCAGCAGAATGTACAAAAGAGGATGAGACCATGCCCTGTCCTGCCTCTGCTGATTTTTATCGGAAACCAATACAAAACCCCTGTGCTTTTATATCTGAACAACTTCATATTTCAAACCTTGTAATGTTGAGGTACACTTGAAGTTTTACCTGTTCTGTGTTATTTTGCTTAGTCAGAACCAGCACAGCTGGGTACAGCCCAACATCTCTGGAGCAGCTGGAGACAGATCCCCAGCCTACCTCTTACAGCTCATCTTAAACCCCTGCAGCTCCCCTGTCCCACACTATGGCTATGGCAGCCAGTTTAAAAAAACCTCCTTTGGGTACCCCAAGCAGCACAACTCAGCCTTATTACAGCTATGAACAAGGCTCTGAATTTAGCTAGGGGCCCATGCAGGATAAAAAACAGCGCTCCAAATAAATCTACAAAGTCTAAGCCATGCTGGGACTGTTCTAYATCATCTTATCCAATGGGCCCTGAAGTGCACCCTTGAAGGCACTATGGGGCCTTGCCCACATGTGCTCGCCAGCGCAATGACYGAGGCTTAAAAGGCTCTTTTGAAGAACCGCACACTAAGGGCATATGAGGCTGCCAATTGTAGAATTTGCATTACCTGGCATGACCGCATTCAGCAATACAAACTTAGGTGACTTTTGCCCTGAAAACATTGAGTTTGATATTTTGGTTACATGGACTCTAAAGGATATACCCTGAAAAAGTAAAATGCAACTCTTATGTAACTTCCAGGGTTGTAGAATAGATGGCAGTGCAACAAAAGGAAAGCTTCAACTCTGTTAGGTCCTAACTCAAGTGACTTTCAGCAGGCAGAAATTCATATCTGTAGTAGCAATCTACTCTGTCCACACTTAGGGCTCCCTGTATTCCTACATCCCTAAAAAGCTTGACCCAACCTAACAGTAGGATAATTCATGAATACCTCAGCCATTTGGATACTTGACTGCTCATGATTTTCAGCAAGATTCTTACAGATATTTACATGCTTAACCGGGCAAATCCATCATGACTCATTGTAATATTTTAAGCAACTTTTCAAACTACATCCAAGGGCCAGGCCATTCTTGGGTGAAGAGCTCCATTGCTTTCAAATCATTGGGTTTTGATTACCTTACCAAAGTGTGTGAAAGCCTCCAGCACATCTTAGCTACACTGCACAGCAGAGAGCCCCTGAGCTCTTTTGAGAGGCAGTAGCTGTGTACCATAAGATCACTAGGTTGTTTTCAAACAATATATTCTAGGGCTAGGTTAAAAGAACCAAGCAGGAGAATTCAAGAGACTGTTGTCAATTTGCAGCACGAGGAAGAAATTGCCTTGAGCTAAGCTGGCGTTAATATTCAGTTTCCAGACCTAACACAAGACATAACATGCATTAGCAGCTTTATGTCACAGTATCAATTCCMATCCTGCCTCAGTAGCCCAGTGTTCTCACAGATACATTTTTCAAACTAAGTAGAAAAACTTAAAGATAATACTTGTGAAAACACATACTCTAACCTGACTGATTTGAGGGAGCAGGAAAGAAAATAAAACTATGTTACAATGTTCAGCCAAGAAGGGCAATCCAYAAGCAAGACAGCCTGCAATATGGGACCAAGTGACATGCAACCTGTGAGTGTTACTGTACAAACAGCAGCCACAGTCAGATCCCCAAACTTTTCAAGGGGTGCTGCGTGGAAACAAAGCCAGTAGAAAYCCATCCCACTGTGACAGTAGGACAAGGAGCAGCAAACTTGCACTCACGTGTGTCAGATCCCAGCACACAGCGCTACTCTGTTTTAGGGGAAGCAACTTCACAGCGAAGCACAAGAACATTTGGTGGTGCTGAGGATGAACACAAAATTTATTATTTTGACCTGGGTCATCACTAGTCCTGTCTTGAATGACATCTACTAGCAGATTTTTATTTTTTTTTTACTATTATGTATTCAAAACCCATTCTACTACACTGTAAACTTCCCTAGCTCAACATGATCAAGGACTGAAATCTTGTACAAACCCAGAGTGCTAATGCAGTCATTCATATCTGTAAGTTTTTTTTAAATGCACTTTTCATATCAGAATCACACAGAATATGTACTTTTCCTTTTTATTCTGATTTAGTAATTGCTGCATCTCTGATAAGGCAGAACCACAAGGCGCCAGGTACTATATACAAAAATAATTCCTAGTCTAAAAGGTATGAAATTCATTTTAGGAAAGATATTTATCTACCCTTCCCTGAAGATCATCACAAATGCTAGGAATCAGCAGCAGAAACTGGAGCCGAATCAGGACCTCTAGCTCCTGTTCTGCCAACCTCTGTAAAAAATATTCCTTTTGCCTAAAAAATGCTGCTGTCTTCCAGGACTGCAGTTCCTTGAGGATGCTGATGCTGCATTTTGAGCATAAACTACAGAATTGTTCTATGTTCAATATTTGCATATGGCTTTTGACATCTGGTCCTTTAAGAGTGATAAGTTGCCAATCAGGAGGCATATTGGCTATTTTTATCACTGCCCTTACTAATCACTAAGATTAGTCCTTGCTTGGCAATTGTGACTGACAAATTCACTGAAACAATTCAAATGTCCTCATCCATATTCATTTCCATTTAAACAAATTAAATTCTCATGTAAAATAATCCTCACATTCTCCAAAAAGCTGTTTGTTTTTCTGCTTAGGTGGCACGAGTTCAAAGACATCCTGCTAAATATGCATAATTTCTTAAGAGCAAAAATTACTGCTTTTAATGGTGTTTGTGCTCCTCTTCATGAAAAGCTCTTTTCATGTCAGAGATCTTTAGAGCCTGGACAGAAACTTCCTTTTCCAATGCAGGGGGTAGAAATACTGTAWTTTCCAGAGCACATCTGCTTTACCAAGACACAGGGGCACACTCACTTTGAATAAAACACTGACTGGACTCAAGCAAGCATTTATAAAGCTCATCCATAAAAACTGAACACTCCCCCCCCAACCCATGGCAACAAACCATTTCCTGGGCAGGCTGCAGAGCCCACCCATCTTTTAGCTTTAGGGAAAGAAAATAGTTTGAGACAGTGACCTTCAGCAGCGAGCAAACCCCGCAGGGGAGTGTGCTGTTCAGYGGTTGGCTCCAAGAGGTGAGGAAGGAGGCGATGAATTTTAAGCAGAAATTAATGTTATGAGCAATTTATTATTAATAAGAAAAGATTTTCAGTGTAGACCACCTTATTTCAGGGAGTCAAAGGCAGAGGAAATTGAAAAGGCAAAATAAACCTGGAAGTGAAAATAAGGTGGATTCTACTGAACTGCTAACTGTCATGAGAACCCCTAGCCCCTCACTGGAAAAATAAATTGTCACAGAACAAAGATTTTAGGAGACTGAAGACTGTTAGTCTAGGAAGGAGGGGAAATTGAACCAGGAGGAATGGGTCTGACTGTACGGAATCATCTATTTTGCCCTGCACACAATATCAGAAAGTTTATCCTGTTGTATCCTGACTCTCAAAACTACAGTTGAAATTCAAATATTCATAAAAATTAAACACAATTATGCATGTTTTCTGGTATCTACTGTCTCTACTTCTCATTTGTAGTTTTGTTCATGTTCTCTGCTTGGATATATTCTTTGCTAATTTCCATAAATAGGTGATAACGGCTCTCTCTTTCTGGTTTCACTGGCAACTCCCTCAGTAGGCTATTCTTCATCAGAAGCATGGGTTCCTTACCTAAAATAATTTTACTGAACAAATTGTTAATATTTCAGCGTGCTCAAGCATGACTCAAGTTTGCAAACTGCAGCAATGCAAGAACCTCCTGTAATGTTCACTTTCTGTCCCTTTGTGTCTTTGTGAAAGGCTACATGTCATTTCGCAAGCAGCACATCAAAAGGAGATGACAATTCCACAGACTCCTGTTTTCCAGCTGCCTTCCCAAGCACAGACTTTGATATCTAATCAAGGGTCAGTTTATGCTCCACTCTTCATTCTAACAACAGCACTAATCAAATTCTTCTGATCTTTCCCATTTCTGCCAAATGTAAGGGAACTGGGCAACTCTGAAGTCTCTATCCTCTGTCAAATTCAAACAGTAGGAGAGAATATTAGAATACTTATGGCCCTGCAAAATTTGCCTCTCTGGAAAACTAGTATAAAGGATCCAAGTTAAAACTTATGGACCAGCTTATTTCTTTTTGGACCCTTTGGGAAAAACATAACACAAGTTGAAAAATACATTAAAATGTTATTAGACACACTTCCTACAATAATTAATCTCACTGTTAGCAATATCATTTACATAGTCAGAAGCTCTTGATAGAGTTTTCCAGAACTTGGGACAAGACAGAGCTTATAGCTTGGAAAAAATCACCTTAAATCCCTGAAAATGCCCATGCACTGGATAGTGGATGTTTATTGATAATGGTAATGGATAATCCAAAAAAGTTTCCTTATGTCTCTCSAAGATCCAAATGAAAACGTCAGCTCTTTGCAAGAGAACTGTGGAACAAAACTGAAACCGCCTCATTTAGCGTTTCTGCTGTCCTTAGTGGGTGGAGGAAGGGTGCAAGCCTTTCTTTCTAAAAACCCCACCAACTTCTTCCTTGGCAATCGGCTAATTCCTCCTCGAGAGCTTTTCAAACCGTGGCATCAGTGACACTGCAGGGTGCCTCAGTTCTGGGGTGAATGCCAAGGTAAGGGACACCCTCATYACCCGCCGTTCCAGGGCCGCAGGCCGCCGGGACGCCGAGCGGGTGGCACTGCAGCAGCGGCGGGGGCCGCGAGGTGGCACGAGACACAAGCGAGTGCGGGCGGCACCTCCTGCGGAGCTGCCAGGCAGGAAAGGCCCTCCCGCCTGCCCGCGATCCGCTCGCAAAGTTTGCTCGGCTGCTGAGAGAACAGAGCTAGCCAAGAGAGGCTGAAAGAGCATCTTCCAGGCAGAAAAGGAAGACCACGCTTAACCCTGCATCAAAGGGGGCATAACGTATGTATAACACCTCTATCTATATATAGTATAGTAGCATAGCACACATCAGAAGTACCATCAACAGGGGTGTTCCACATTTTTAAAAGTATATCTGAAATCAGAAGTAGCCTTTTTGGGGGTAATTTTTGAGTGCTGCTTAGTGAGTAAAGCAGGGATGTTGGACTCATAGTTGGCACTTGGACAGTCAAGCATGATACCAGTCCTATCAGTCTATTTATAGGCAGACATACAAAACAGCAAAGGGAGAATAGRGGTGTGCTGTTATGGAAAAAAAGGTGGTTCTTTAAGTTAACACTTAAAAAATAATTAGCAACTGTCAGTAAGGATATACAAAAATTCTTTAAATGCTGCTCAGTTTGATGGGTTAACCAGAAAGCTTCCTGCCAGCCTTCAACTCCAGTGAGAGGCAGGTGGTCTTACCAAGGTACGGTAATTCAGCAGATTGGTTTGGGAGATGTCATCTCAAGAAGGAAAAACACCTTCTCCAGATTCATTTCTGAGGCAGCCTTGCTTTCTTTCTACCAGATTTCCATCACTACCCCAGGGAAACAGTCTTTCGGCAAGTTTACGTGCCATTTTCCAAGGTGGAAGGAGAAGATTATGGATTTTCTTTCCAAGACTGAACTGCAGATCAGAACACGCCTGGGTATAGAAACTATCAACGCTTCTTCCAAACATCCCCGGCAAACAGTGACAATTACTGCTCTAAACGAGATCACCTTCCATCTTAAACAAGGAAAAGAAAAAAGCCACACACTAATTTCCATACTATATATTTTTAACCTTCTGCAGATATAGGATAAACCTATAAAAAGCCACATGACTAGTTATTACATAAGTGAACCTTCATGGTATCCTTCCAGATCTCTGGATTCCCAACGCTTAGCAAATTGACCTTCAGCTACAAGCAGCTCTGTCCTGTGCCAAGCACAAAACTGGAAGAACAGGACCACAGCCACAGCAGCCAGAGATGTCCTCTCCATCCCACTCGCAGCAAACAGTTCAGCAATGCCCAGAATATTTCAAACCACATGATTAAATTAATGTTGTCAGCCTGACACTATCTTATTCAAAAAATCCATTTCTTTACACCATGGAGAGCTAACACAGAGGGCATCTGTCACCGACCACATTTTCTTTTGAGCAGAAGGGAACAATATTAGAACTGTGATTTATGCCGCTTCCCCAACACTGAAATATCAAAATCATCCTGTATTTTCCAGACTACCCACAGACAAGATCTCCACTTCTTTAGCAAGCTCTGAGTTTTTAGAGATCATCAAGAAGAAATATTTTAATATTAAAAAAATGTGGGATAGTCTGTTCCATCTAGTGCACAAAGCCATTTCTGAGTTTCTACAACTTCAAGGAAATTCTCCTCTGCCTTCACACTTGGATTTTTTGTGAAGGTTGCAGCCTCCACAAAGCAGAACTAACAGATTAAAAAAGTCATGATTTTTGGAGACTTTCTATCTGGTTATGTAGGCACAAGAGCCTCAGATCAGTTTTCATGAAAACTGGAGCTCTGATGACTCTACATGCATCAAACCTTGTGGTTTCCAAATCCCTCCCAGACCCTGAAAAGGGAGTGCTACACTTGTCCTGATGCAGTATTAAAACACCACGGAGACTCCTGCTGTGCTCCTGCAGTTACAAGGTGAAGGCATCTGCATACAGGCTGCATCATTTCTCAGGGAGAATTCTCCTTCTTCCACATCTTCACAGAACTACTGGGAACTCAGGTTGGAACGAACTGCAATTTCTGCAAATGATGTCATGACAGCAGGGAGGTCAGCTCAGTTGTGGCTGCTAATCTCCAAGTCTGCATGTGTACTCAGCATGCTTCTCTATTACCACTCTCCATATGTGAAGAGCAGGGCCTCCGCATGCTCTCTTCCTAGTAAATTAGACTAGTCTCACCAGCAGTAACTTTTATCTCGGCAGGATGTTTGAACTTCCAGGAGAGGATGGTGCCCCCCTCGTCCCCATGCTCACTCCTCTCCTTGGCCAACTGTTGATTGTGTCTGGCACATGCTCCTCTTGCTACAGTGCTGCAAACCCTTCAGTGCATCCCTGCAAATAGCAGCTTGCTCCCTTCTCGTGCTGCTGCCTCACAAGTTATTGCAGCAGAGTTTTACTGGCAAGGAATGAACGATGCTTTTTTGAGCCTCAGGCCAGTGCTGTAAAGGTCAATGTAAATAGCTTCTTCGCTACCCCTCTAAGGCTCCCATAAAGCTCTGCAATAACGAAGTTGCTCTCATTTATAGCTTTGTCCCTTAGAAATTCAGGCTGATGTACCAGGCAGCTGCAGAACAGAAATAGCACTCGTACCTGGCAAAACTAATGAGCTCCCTGTGATTTTATAACATAATTCCAGGTCCTCCTAGTGACTTTCAGTGATAGCCTTTCACTTCTGGACTCCCCTGTCCTCCAGAAAAAGAATTCCACCTGCATTTTAACATCTGTGTTTGAAAGGGGAAAAAAAAAACCCTTCCTTTTAAAATAAAGGAAATGCAGTAAGATCACCAAAAGGTTGTCATTGTAAAGAAAAAGTGAAGAAATTCATGCTATTTTGCATTGCTGTGCTCAGGTTTAGTTTGAATAGCTTTTTTTAAGCTCCAGTAGTGGATTTCTGTATTTATGATCCAATCAGTGGCTATAACCCATTAAACAAATACTACACATTAGTCATTGGAAGTTAGGAAGCTAGCCACAGAGCACTTTAAAGGGACCTGGAAATAGAGGCTCAGCTAAATTAGTAGTCAGAGCTCTAAAGCATCTTCTTGTTCTTTTTCCTCTGAATCTGACTAATTATGCAAGAACAGAAATATCTTAGTTTGAAAAACACCCAAACTAGGGAAAAGCTTTAAGGTTGCCTGGCAGAGGGAATATGGCATGGGGAGATGCCTCAGGGTTTTGTTAAGAAAAAAATGATCCAACTCGAGCTCCTCAATGATCCAACAACCTCGAGCTCAAGACAGACATGCAACACCAGGCATTATACAACCGGGGGCTGAAACACAAGAACTCAGTTTATCAAAAATCAGCTCTTTTGAAATGAGCAACTGATCTGCTCCTATGCTGTAGGAGTGAGAAAAGCTAAGACAACACTGTCTCACTTGGGGAAGATTTAGGTTCCTCAGACAGTAGGCTCGTGTATATTAATGTGAATAGCTATAAACCTGTGTGAATAGATACCTATCAGATCTAGCTGCAGAACTGACACTCATATATTGGGTGTTCCTACTTTTAGCTGCAATGATTTTTTCAAGATCTGTCTTCCTCAAGGTCTTTTAGATCCTATCAGTTCTAAGTCTTGCCAGAAATCACTGGCACATATCTAGAAAAAATTGCAAAGGTAGAAAATGGTATTATGGTAACATTAAAGAAGCTATTTTAAACGTGAAAGTGACCAGAAAAATGTGAAAAGTATGCAATTAATTAAAAATGTTATATAGTTAAAAACTTTTAATCAACCTTTTATCAAAAGAGGGAGAAAACTCAAAAAAAATTCTTTGGCTTTCTCTCACTCTGTACACAAGATAAGCTTTGTTAGGGCTACACATTATGGCCTCTACTAAAGCTGTTATTGTGTGGTCTAACTTCAAGCTAACATACAAGTTTGACAGCATCCTCCTCCCCTTCTCCTCTCCTCTTCTCCCTCCCCCCCCCTCCCAAATGTAGAAATTCCCATCCAAAAACTTGGAACAAGGCACCCTGTAAGAAAACAGTGAAGTCCACATGATTTGGAAGCCAGTCACATTGAAAAGTCCCTAGAATCTCAAATTAGGCATCACTAGGTTCAAATTAACTCTGCAGTGATTAAAATGTGCAGGATTTGGACTTGGGATTGCAACTTCTCAGGACTACAATGTCATCCTGTGAGGCAGAGAGTAGAGGAAAAAACTGAAGAAAAAATATATAATTACTTCTGACTCATTTCCCTTTCAGTTTTTCGTCCTTTTCACTTCTTAGACCTTCAGATCAAATTCAGAATCTTCTAAAAGSCTTCCTCCATTTAACTTGTTTCAAAAATTCATGGAAACTGCTGACCTTGCATGAAATTTGACACTGCTGGGGGATGCATTTTCAGAGTACAAAAGTACAAAAAAAATGTAATTGAAGTGTGGAGACCAATTCCAGCCAAGAGTAACCTCTAACAAACCTTTAATACTAATACAGACCAATACCAAAGAACCTACAGCCTAACACACTTAACCTCCCCTAAAAAGTGGCATAAGCAATGATCCTTGTGATTACAGTAGCTTTCTGGCATGAAAAACTAAAGGATCCAAACCTCAAGAGTGGCAGCTTAGGCCTAGATGAAGCTGAGTATTTTTATTTGCCAGTGATGGTAGCAAACATTGAAGCTCTTGGCATCTTTCAGGCACTAGGCTCAGAAATACAAACCAAGAAGCAGCTATGAATACTCACATACATCAGCCTTGGAAATGTTCTTGTTGAAAGTGCATGTGGGCATAAAACTGGAATATGTATGAATTTAGAAGGTACATTAACAGAATGAAAGCAGGTAACATAAGAGGCATGCTGTATTTGCTATATGGACTATACTCAGGTGCAAATCAGCCCAGCTGCCAACACAGGAAGTAGTCTATCATGGAAAAAGGAAATAAAAAAGATAAATGCAAAATAAAGACTTAAATTCAAATTCCCTTCTTGCTCTTGYTCCTGCTCCATCTATTCTGGCTCATCCATTCTAAACTATTGGCTTCTTAAGTTTTAAAGCAATCAGATATGTAGATACTTTTCCCATACCAGAAATCAGAACATATAGAAGCCCTTGGCTTCAAAGATGACTGAACTGCCTGTTATTAAATCAACTATTTCATTTCTTCTGCATACTCCAGACATACTCTGTCTCTGTACTGTGGGACCACCAACCAGCTCACCTCAGGTGCTAGGCTGCTTCTTTCTTTGTGCATAAGTTATCTTTGAGTAAAGAATGCAAATTAATCATCCTCTTCAGGTCATGTCATAGACATCTAAAATCACCCTGATGCCCATCCATTCCCTCTACCCTTATTAACTGTTGCCTAAAGCACAATCAGCCTGAATAATAAGAAAGGTCTGATAGTTTTGTGCTGAAACTTTTCCCCTATGTAAATGGTCTTTTTAGCAGAAATGAGTTTTAAAGAAACTTTTTTTCAGTTAATAGTCAGTATCAGAATATTTTGCCCCAACTTTTAAGTTTCCCATAAGACAATTTCTGAAATTATACTTCAGGCAGTTTTCATGGTAAAAAGTGCTAATTGGTGAAAATAACAGTTTGGGAATAAGTCTACTAAAGTTTGGGATCTTCTTTTTTGGCAAGTTTCACAAATTACCCAGAAATATTGATGGTTTTGAGGAAGTCTGTCTACAACGAGTTCTGCAAAGTACTTGCGATAGCACAGGTAGATGCTGATGGGCGATTTCTCAAGAAAGGATTTTGGCCAAGCTTTGTTCCCTTGTTTGTGAGCTTTGGCTAGAAAATGAACATCCGATGATATTATGAGACACCTCCATCTCAGAGAAGCACAGCAGGCCCAGTTGGTTTTTACTCTCAAGCCGCCTGAAGGTCCTGCCTTGACTTGTTCATCATTCTCTCTGAGGGCCTCCAGCCTCATGCCCTATCACTCTTCTTTTATAGCTTTTGTTTTCAGTAAGTGTTGGAGGTCACTGAAAGGAACTGGTAAGACCAGACCACATTTAACAACTGATTTCAGGAAAACAGGCTTTTTTTTTAAATGAGATCCAATACCTAACGAATTTACCAGAGTCTGCAAGTTTTCATCTTCTATGAATCTCCCTGAGAACAGGCCTCTCATGATCTAGAACAGTGTCTGCAGAGTAATGAAAAAATTCAAGGTCAGGCAAAAGCCTGCAGCAAGACCAGGTCTAAGTGTAGGTCCTCACAAAGCACCTGTGGCACCCACAAGATGTCCCAAATACTTTCCTAGTCCAAAACCTTGGACTTCCAGCCCTATGGGTCCTGTCACTTTCACAGATACTTAAACACTATTTTTAATATAATCAACACAGAACTGCAGGATTTCAACATGTGAACTGTTCAGCAAAACTAAAGTGGGTTGTGCAGATGCTTCAAAGAATTTACATGAACTTAATCTCTCTAAACTCTTACAAGATCCTACAAACTGCACCATGGGGAACTTCACTGCTGGCTGCCTTTTATATTAACAATACATCTCCACAGAAAACCTTTCATTTTAGTCCTTAATCTCATGAATTGGCTCTTGGGCTTTATTAGCCAAGTCTATTTGACAGCACAGCAGGCCTCTGTCCATCCCTAACTTTGGAGGTCATGCAACTAAGCAAACAGTGCAGTAGGACTCTAAATTGCAGCCTGTGAACTTGGATACATTTCCTGGCAATGACAATTTGGCATCAAGAGTCACAAAGGGATAGTACTGATTTCAAGATGCAAGAAAGTGCTGAGAGCTCCTGAAGCCTCTAGCAACTTGACTCATGTCCACATTCTTCCTCTCCTGCTACTTGACTACCTAAAATTCTCCACCCGCAGTAAGTGACAAAGTTCTACATGTGTCAGAGGTAAATAGGATTTTGCAAGTGAATATAGTGCCCTAATGGACAAAAACAAACATATCTGTTTGGTTACCCTCTTTTGCACAGGGAGAAATGAAGCACAGTACAGCCTTGAGATGTTTGAGATCTCATGTTTCAGATATTTGATGCTGCATGCAGATTTTTAGAAGAGCTCTTTGATATGCACCTCYTTGGTGGTGCTTTTGGGCAAGTACTCAAAGGTGTAGCCCACTGGACTGTATCCAAGCCATATTAATTCAACTCTTTGTAGCTGAGGCCTTTTGAGCTGACTCCAATAGTTGATACTGAGCTTTTGAGAACTTGGCCTTCTGCAACTAGGCCAAGGTCAGTGGAAATCAATGGCAGAGCATGCTGATCCTGACTACTAACACCCAAATACATTCTTCTCCAATACACACACAATGCTAAGTACATAGGGGGCACTTACAAATAAAATTTGAAGTAAGCCTAAGAGATTCCTATATGGATCCAGTTCTCTCTCCTAAAAAATGAGATGAGCACACATACACAAATATTGGCTGATAAAATGAAAGCAACATGAGGAGACCTGCTGCAGGCCACAGTGTCTTTTAAGTCTGCAGGGAAAAAGCTCTTAGAGCTTTTAATTGGCTCATGAGGTTTTACCCTCTCTAACCACTAAATCTCTCATTTGACAACACTGAAGATGATTTATGATTGCCTCAATTGTTTCTTTTATTTATGGGACACTTTTAGTACAGAATTTAATCAAAGAGATTAAATGTCATACTACCTATTACCTTGCTGTTAAGATATTAATCCTATAGAAAGACATATCAAAATTTGGATTAATTGTAAAAGGAAAGAAGTATCATGGCAATGTAATTGCTTTAGGATTCATGATATTTTAACTTATTTAATAGGGGCAAAAATTGAGATGCCACTGAGTCTTGTAACACTTTTTTTTGAACTAGAAATGGATATCAAAATAGGCAGCTTAAGACCACAGCCACCCCCTACTTCAGTGATACCTATGCCTGTTGCTGAAGAACTGTGTAAGACAGTAGTTAAATCACCTGCTTAGTTTCAAGCATCTGCTTAAGTACCTTTGGTAGGCAAGGCTTCAGTAAGCTAAGTTACACATTTGAAGGGTTTGTCAGTTTAACAGTATAATTTTAAAGCTAAGAAAAAAGATGCTGCCTATATTTATTCCACACTTTCCATGCAAAATGGTTTCCCCAAGCCTTTTTATGAACCATAAATGGAACTACATTTTAACAATTGGTTTCACAGCTTATTCTCCTGCAAGACAGGACTGAAGAAATTGAAGAGCATGAGCATGCACGCACACACACAGAAGCTAAGAGAAAGTTCAGGATAACCTAAATGGATCAGACCACAGGAGCATAAGAATGGTGTCTGTATTTGTATTTCTAATTTACTGATGCATTTAAAATCCAAGGTGAAGTTAACATACTGTTTCTCCAGAGGTTATTTCTGAAAATTAGCCATGTTTGGTTAAGAGAAAGAATATATTGGTGACCTTAAACTTATGAGTATCTTGGATCCTTCCACTGAGAAGTGGGTAGAAACTATATTCAGCAGGCATTAGATAGGTAGCAATTTCTACCAGCCTTCACTGCAGATAATCCCTTTTCATCTGTTTTCACCCTGTCTCAGGCAAACTTGGCCTCTCTGGCGCCATGCTCAAAGCGCTCACACAGGCCCTTCATAGATCAAGTAATTTGCTTGTCTGTGGATTAACACTTTCCTGAATGTACACATGGCCAAAACAAACACTGTGTAAAACCTTTGCTGAATAGCTTGTGAATCACTATCGTTGCACTGATTCATAAAACAAATACCTCCTCCACTAGTGAAACTTCTCCCCACTCAAGTTTAGGTGGATAGAAAGGTCTTGTGTAGACACTTGACTCTTAAAAGTGTCAGGATGTTGTTTTTCAGTGAAGTCTATGGAGAATTATATATTTTATAGATATATCTTCATCACCGAGAGAATTCCCTAAGCTCATGCTGAATTGTTTGGAGGATGCTAGGCCTTCAGATCTATCTCCAACCTGACAGGATGGATTTATGCTACAGGAGACTAAAGGTCCATCTCTTCATGCTTCAGCCATGCAAATCAATGTTTCACCAGTTGGACAGCTGTGGAAAGTCCTTAACCAGCTAGGCAAGAAGTCAAGCCTTCAAAATGGTGTGATAAGTTGTTCTGTCCACAGCGCACTGCACTATGCAGTGTCCAGATCCCTGTAGTAACATCCAGTTCGCTCTCCACATGGTCAGGATATATCCCAGTTTCCAAGGGCTCCCAGTAACATCTTCTAAAGAGCCACCATCTGAGAACCACCATGGTTTTGCTGCTAACACTACTGACACCAGCAAGATGGACTGGACTAGGTTGGAAATAATAGCAAATAAGTTACTTTCACCCATCCCTCCTTTCATAGACTATGGAGAGTAAAGTTTTTGTAGGGCATCACTCCAGCCAGTGTTTGGCTTTACAGCCTCATTAGGCCAAGGAGCACAGGGACTATCTTGCCTTGTCATCCAGGAAATCCACAAAAAGCCTCAACAAAGAAACATCATCTGGCCATAATAAAATATTCAAACAGAGCTGCAGATGACAGTGGCTCTTCCCAATGAAAGAAGATTGTTTAGGAGAATTTATTTGCACAAGCCAGTGAATGATTGATGCAAGGCCAATGAAAGATTGATGTGTAAAAATGCAGAGCACATCTGCCCTAATTGAAAGTCCTGGGTTCCCCAGGATGATGAGATGCAAAGTAAAAATTCCTGACTATGAGATTCACCCTGTCATCTTGTCCTCCAGAAAATTTCCAATCACTCAGCCTACTTATTTTCATTCTGAGAGCTCCCTGATGCCTCCATCAAGATTATCATGGAGTTATGGACTGGTATATATAGAGGGATTGGTAAGAATTTAAAATGGAAACAGATTAGACATGGACTAGGAGAGGCAAAGCAGGAGGAATCAGTAAGAAGAAAATCTGAGGCTTCTTGTCTGTCCTTGAGCATCTATCTCACTTGACAGCTTGGTAGGTGTCATACAGACTAATTTTGGTCTTTTGGTGGCTACAAATCCATTCAACTCATGAGAATCTTTTAGACCTTCTTGTGGCCTTTGTCCCTCCTGCATACAAATGCTCAGGAAGCTTCTCAGTTTCTAGGAAATGTCTCAAACACAGACTTGTGCTTGATAGCCAGTCTTGCCAAAGCATCATGATATATGTTGGTCCCATAAAATTCTTTGCCAGGCCAGAAAGATGCTAAATAAAAGGCCAATCCAGGTTTCATTTTGCAAACTGGGAGTCTCGTGCTACACAACTTTCAAGCTTCACAGCTGCATCAGCAAGATTTCACTGTGACATGGCCTTAGCACTTGAACAAGACACATCAGGCACATCATGCCCCTTGTCCCTATAAAAATAGGTAGATGAAAGTAGACTATTTACCAGCTTATTTGTGGTCTCCTTTTCTTGCTTTCTCAGCTGTTCCCTTCAATGCTTCCACTCTTGCTCATTGACCTCTTCCCTTTGTCCATGAACTTCTCAGTGTAGGGATTATCTGGCCCCTTGAAGGCCAGAAGCTCCATTAAGAAACACCAGTGAACCTGCCAGAAAGCATGAAATTGCAAGCATTAACTCTCAGCTAGGGTTCACTGGTAGTTCAGGGAGATCCTCCCAGCCAGGAGCTAATTAAAGAGAGCAGGATCAGTTTAAAACACATTTTATTCCAACAAAAATTTAATTGTTTTCCTAATAACTGTACTAGTGGCCAGTAAATAGTTAGCAACATTGCAATTACAGGCACAGACTAACTTACTAGAAAAACCTGTTTCACCCTGGAGCAGATTTGTTTGTTAATATTAGCAATATTGTCGCACTTTTCATGTTAAAGTCCTGAGGCTGGTAGGAATCTCTCTCTCTCTCTCCACAAGAGAAGTGGAGCTGGTGCAGTAGGGAGGGTTTGGCCTTTCCAGAGCCTTTCCTGCAAGCTTTCTCCTCAAGTGCAGAGGAGGGTTCAGCCAGGGACCCCTTGGATGCCTACATAGATAAAGCAGCACAACAACAGAACAACTTCAGGGCACAAGGAGCAAAGCTGAGCCCTACAGACCACATTTTTTATAACCCTGTTTACCCACACTGAAGAGCTTCAGTAAGTCTTTTTGGGCATCAATCCTGTTATACTACTAGGAAAGATGTAACAAAGATTAGCGATGCAGCCCACAGGATGGCTGCCTGGGCCTCAAAGGTGCTGCATGGAAAACCAAGTACAGGCCATGCCTCAAAAAATGCATTGAAATATTGAAATAACCTTATTTGACCATGCAATTCCACTCAACTTCGAGTAACTGTGCATTTTTTTTCCATGAAAATATTTCTATAAAACATTTCTGCAGGATCATACCTTAGAGTTTAAAATTTGAACACTCAAAGAATACACGAGTTTTGGAAATTCATACTATTTCCCAACAATCACTAACACCACAAGTCTGAATAGGACTTTGAGGTATGTCATAAACCATCTGACTGATCACACAGGCTGCAGAAATTGASATTTGAAAGCACGGCACAAGCACAAATAATTACTTATCTAATTTCAAGTAGAGCATCCAATAGTTTCAAATCATTAGTTTTTGGGAAACTATTGGGACATTTGTCTGATGTTTTGAACCGATTCAGTTATGCCTGGGAACACTGAGCATGAACAAAAATCACCAGAGTTTGTGTGAGCACATGGCAGCCTCCCTTGCCCCGCAATGTTTCACACAAGCCATGTAACCATGCTTCTTCACCAGGTTGGATGCTGACTTYGGAGAAACTTCCAGAGTTTCATTAAAGTGGCCACAGCCCTCAGGGTTTATAAAACAGTGTTAACTGCTAAATGCCTTAAGGAAATAGTTGATTTTTCTATTTTTGTTTTGTCAGCAAAATAGAGAAGGTAGACAGGGGATGGAAGCAGCCTTGATCTTTATTGACCTGCTACATGGCAGGTGCACTGTGAGTTGGGAAATAGCATTTTCCTTGGAGGTTGCATTAGGACTTGGTTGTAACTAAACTGGCTGATGGGAGCACTGAGCAAATGCCACGCTGCTACAAATCCCTCCCCGGGCAAACAACAGAGAGGATTTGTCCCTTCTGCTGGCCGTGCTTTGAACCGGGGATGGAGTAGAGCCCTCCAGGGCCTCTTCCCAACCCCTGTGACACCTAGTAAGTGCCCAGTCTGCAGTCTCTAAAGTGCAATTCCTCCTCCCCATTAGCTTGACCTGTTTGTCTTCAAATATCTCTGCCTTTGATTCTCTTATGCTTGATCTCTAGCAGACCAGAGACTTCTTTTCCCCTTCAAAGGAGCTCAGGGCTATCTGAGGTGGTGTTGTTATAAAGGCTACACTTCTAATATACTCTGGGGACATGCAAGGCACCCCAGCTCTCCCATTAAGTAAATACAGTTCTAAAACAGAGCTGGCATTATAACCTGTTTTTTACACAGCAATAGCAAGGGAAGATGCTTCTTGCATAACACTGTGATGGTGAATTGTAAATCCAATATAAGTAGGCAATAAATAGTTTTATACCATTGCTCCTCCTGACCCTATAGTCAGCTAGGCTTTCCATTACAAAGCCTCTGCTTTCCAAATTGTACACCCTGGCTATAAAAGTTTACTCTAAGCCAAAGTTGGCATTAAAAAAAACACCAAAACACACACTCTGGAGGTAGTCTTTTAAATTAGATAATGCCTTGCAGAGCACTTCCAATAGCTTTTTTTYCCCCCCATACTAAGAAGCCAGAATGTTTAAGTCACTTTACTCTCAGGGGAAACAAGTACCATTAGAATCACCTTCCCCCTGCCACCCCCAATGGATACACATCAAAGCTACTTCCAATTCCATCTGCAGAGGAAAGGCAGTGTTTTGCTTGCCTAGCCTTGTAAACTGTTGGGAGAAAAGAATCAAAGTGAATAGATCTTCTTTATGGAGAAGACATATTCATCCTAAACTACATTTAAAGATGTTTGGAGTTCTAAACTGTTAATTTTGCTTATGAATAGTTCCAAAATCCCCAGGGTGGTACTAAGTTTGGAAAGTATCATTCTATTTTTATATTTTTCAACTGTAAATTGGTAACTTCTAAATTTTATCTTAGTTCAAACATTTTCATCAGATATTTACCCTCTCAGCATCCCACTTTTCAGTTTAGCTGGTTGATCCTCCACTGAAGTCCTCAATTATCATCCCTCTACATGAGGGAAAGCAATAACACACCAGCAGACAAATAAAATGCTTGCTTTGCTACCCTCTTTCTGAGGATAACTGTCTCCCAGGAACATTTGTCATAAACAAACATCTAATAACATAAATAAGCATTTTATTACTATTACTCTGGACACAGATGCCCAGGCCTTAGCAGTTTTGCAGTAAATACTTCCAGTCACAATTTAGCCTTAGGCTGAAATCATCTGGGCAAGCCAGGCTTTTGCATTAGAATCAGACCTAACTATTTCAAAATTAATTACTCAGTTTTGGTAACTTCATCCTGCCATTCTCACCCCAAGCTCCTGTGATGGAAAACCTCTGTGGAGCAAACATACCAGGGCATTAAGCTGTGATTTATGTTGTACTTCGATCACTCAACTCAGAAGGGTGCTCAGGATGCTGGTTTTCCCCCATTCTTTGCTTACCCACCTGCCTCTTGCAGAGAGAAACAGAGCTGACAAGATAAACCCCATAAAAATCTCCTATCTTGATAAAGATCTTCCTTTCCTAGGCCCATGCATTACTTTGACTGCTGGGACTAATGAGTGTTGATTGTGATACAGATCTTAACAGGATCTTAACAGGACCTAATCACCAGACAGGTGGAGCATCTGTCAGTTCCTTACAGGTATATGTGGATGAAGCAGAATTAAAACCTTTCTGAGACCTAATGATCCACAAGGAATGGGAGGAATGGGGAGGAGGAGCCATTAATCTCCCACTGTTTAGCATCGCTTCATTCTTTACAGAGAAACATCTCTTAGCATCACTGTTTTATGGATTCGTCTGTCACCCAGCACCTCAGTACAGACATCATTGGTCCCTCCAGAGAAATCTAGGGTTTCCTGCTAAGTGGAAAGCTCCTAACATTTTATTCTGTGGCACACAGAGCACTTTCTGGGCTCACTCAGCTTGGTGCAGGATCCAGGCTGGCAATGCGGACCTGACTCTCACTTCTTCCCCTTATTCTTCAGCACCAATATATCCTTCTTCTACTAAATATTGTATACTAGTCCCTTCCCTAGGTAAAGCCATTAGGAGGAACAGAGTTTCCAGCAAGTTTTCCAGTCAGCATCTTTATGCTGCATAAGCGTTAAACAAGCGGAAAACAAACTGTCCCCAAAGATCAGAGTCCTTTGTTATTTACTCTTTGTTATAAATAACTCTTTGCTCTGGTGTTTTTCCTTCTGCTTTAATTAGAATTATTTCTGAATGTCACTGCACATGGGTGAAGGAAGTGGGACACACAGATCCAGGGAATATCTGTACTGTTAAGGAGATTGCAGTGCAGCCTTACCCGAGGTAGCAACAAGCACAGGAAAAACARGAGTAGGTGCCTTGCCTTTCAGGCCATGAAAAATATGAAAAACTCCACTGAGCTGCTGCTGGCACTCAACAAGGAGTCCCAGAGATGGACCAGTTGCATCAAGGGTTTTTATAGCTCTTGCTGTATTGCCAAAGCCCTTCCAGTCCCCACTGTCAGATCAAACCCAAACATGATACAGTGAAAAGGTCATTAGACAAAGATCCAAAATAGCACCATGGCAAGACTTAACCTGTACACATCTTCCCCTTAATTTGGTTAGTTATTTCAGGGATAACCCAACCACACCAAGTCCCACACTTTCCTCTAACCCAGAAACCTGCAAGTCCAGACTCCTGAAGACACCTCTTCATCATGCATTGGAGGCACCTGAGGCAGGCTGCAGCTTTCTTTATTTCTGCATTCCTCAGGGGCCACTCTTCCACAGTTGTCTAGAGTTGCTATATGTCAATCCTTCCCTGCCCGCTCCACTTTCTGCCATCTTAGCATCAGGAAGCAGCAAGAACTCCACAAGAAAAGATAAACAAGGAATTGAGAAAAATCACAACATTAGCAATGATGATACCTGAGGAAAACAGTCAGTCAGTGCAAGGACAAAAGAAGTACTCCAGGTCAGCAGCAAAAAGAGATGAGGCCAGAGGCAGAACTGTTGATAGGCCTACAGCACAGATCCAGAGTCCCTGCAGGGGACAAGCCAGCAGCAACACAAGGTTAAGGTCCTACAGAAAACTAGACTTACAGAAAGACCCAAGAGAGCTACCCCCATTACACAGCTCAAAAAACAAGCTCCTATTCAGGGCTGAGCTTAAATAGAGCCTCTAGGCCTCATGGGTGGAGAGGGTGGGTGACGGCCCCAGGTGAGGCTGATCAGTGAAATTAAGGCTTATTAAGGCCCTGATACCTAGTTACCCTTTTCTCACTGCGTGTGCACTGGGGACCTAGTCCTAGTAGGGATCTCATGGTGTTTTTTTGCAATGTAAGTAACAAATCACCAGCTTGTCAGGGCTGTTAATTAAATTCTGGTCAGGTGTTACTTGATGGGTGCCCACACAACCTACCAGCATGAGTGTAGCTGCTAATTAGCACCCATGTTGGCGGTTCCAGTAAAGACACCAAAGTGTGAAAGAAACACAGAGAATAAACTACCTACACTGGTAACCTGCACGTTGATGCAGTGTTTTCAATACCCGGTTTTCTGTGGACTAGTAAAGGAGGAAAACTCAAAAAGCTGTGATGTCCCTAAATAAAAGGGGAATGTGGAGCAAGATTTTGGGTGGAAAAAAAGTAAACTTTGCAGGCACAACTACCTTAAAAGAGGTAGCACAGGCTACACAGAAGTACTGAAAAGAGAGAGAATAAAAAAAATTAAAGGCAATGCAAGTCAAAAAGGAAACTAAACATTTGGGGTCATTTACATTGGGCTATCCATGGCTCTGGCCCCACTGGCAATATCAGTAGTTTCTGAGTTTCTAGCTGCATTGATTTTTTTTCGGTAGAAAAAGCCTCAGGTTATCTAAACAGTTTAGTTTCTTGCCTCTTTGCACTGAATTCATTATTTTTTCCAGCCTGAATATAATGCTCTAAGTTGTGCACGCGGTGTCGATCCATAACCTGAGCAGAAATTGTCTGCAGAATCAGCCAGCAATTGAGGCCAGTGCTTGTTACAGTGATTAAAGCATCAACTCTCCCATGYCTGGAAAGATTTTCTTTACAGCTCCAGTGAGCCCTTCTGAGTTCAGGAGTAACTGAACCAGTTACTGGTTGCAGTTCCTGAATTTGGCCAATTCCTTTATTTCCTGGTGTGTATCCAGCCTTCCAGCACGGGTAGGGAGACCCTTTGAAGGCATTTCCCACCAGAATGGTTAGTACTGACTTTCCTGAAAGGCTTTTGGTGCTTTCAACCTGTAAGCAGAGCAATGGAGAAACGAGAGGAGTTTCCAGGTCAGGAGCATAAGCATTTGCATACTAGGTCATCCCATCTAATCGCTCTTGTACTTGGGGTTGCAGAGGGAGGTAAAAATYTCCTAACAGGGAGTAACTTGCAATTCTCCTGCAGAAAGAATTTATTTCCTCTCAGTGCTGGTGTCTATGTTAATGCTGGCTGGTGTCTCTGAGACATTTTGCATCTGCTCACCCAGCAGCCTCTCTGCAGGAGCGGGGCTTGACCAGCGGACAGGGCAGAGGAGAAAAGTCACATTTGGCCCTTAGCAGAGGGGGCAGGAAGGCAGGCCAGGATGCTGCGGGGCAGCATCTTGATCTGAGAAGCACAGATACGTAAACCAGAAGAGTAGAAATACAATGTAAACAGCCCCATGCCCATACCCATGTCCAGGTGGCATGAAATGCTCCCCACAGAGGAAATCCTGATTACAAAATTGTCACTGGAGAGGCCTAAGGGGATGAGCCAAATTAGGTCTCCTCAAAACCTGCCTGAAAAGTGCTTTGGCAAAGAAAAGAGCAGATTTGTGGATTTTCTTTTCCCTTGCTCTTGGAAAAAAAAATGCTTACTCAGACCATCAGTTTAGAGAAAAATTAATAAAAACTTCAGGTTTTCAGTCGAAGGAAACAATCAGGGCCACAGCCAGCATGCAGCTCTGCAGCCCAGTTGTGCTGGAGCTCCTCAAGAGGAGCTGGTTGTGGAGCATCTCTCTGCTCCACAGAGCAAAGGATTTTAGGGTGAGACAGTCCCTGGCAGGTACAAGGTGGTAGCAGTTCCCCCTACAGGCTACTGTGCTGCATGGTGTGGGAGCTCTGCTGCTTCACGTTTTGCAAGGAACTTGGAAGGAGTATCACTCGGACGGGATGGACTTGTTTCAATGGATTAGCTGCTTGATGCTGGATCAGTGGAGACGAAATGGAGGCCATTTGGTCAGCAGGCCAAGGATCAAATTGGAAAACTCAAGAGCTGAAAAATGTGTCATGTTATTTATTAATTTATTTTTGTGCATGCTCTAAAGAGTCGACCACAGTTAGCTGGAGGCTGTAATGGCCCTGCAATCTGAGTATCTCAGGCATAGAGAGGGATCCAAACTGGTGGAAAGTAATGCAATAGTCACTCTGCACTCTACCCTCAGGAAGGCTTTCAGGTTTCATAAAAAAAAATTAGATAATTTTCTTCATGGATATGAGGGATTTGCAAAATTTGCCTCTCTCTCTCATGGACTGTACAGCAAGGAAGATAAAGGCCCTGCGGAGACAGCGGGCTTAGACTGAAATTGCTTTTCCTGGTGTGTGAAGCTTTGTGATTTCAAAACAGGTTTCCTTTCTGCGCGGGGATGAAATCAAGAAACAGCAAGCAAGCAGTAGCACTAAACCCTGTACAGAGGAGTATTTTACTCTTTGAAATCCAAGGAATATTAATAGTCAGAGCTGGATTTGTGCCCTCTCAGGACGCRGGCTGCGAGGCTGCCTTTTGGCGAAGGGGCTGCAGAGGGTGCTGCAGATCGCAGCTTCCCCGCGCACCCCTTGGGCTCAGCACCGGCTCCAGCCGCATGTGTCGGAGACTTGTTTACATCTGAAAAGATTTATTTACGTTGTAAAACTATCTGCTAGTGAATAGATGAAAGGAAATATGTGAGAGAAACCATAATCATTTAATACTTATTYCGTTTATTTTCTATTCATTTAGCAATCTTGGCACTCTCATCATAATTAAAGGGTGCTGGGTGGCTTTCTAAGGCTTTTCCACATGTGTTTCTTCCTTCCCTTTGAAGGTGCTTGGCAGATTTAGGTCATACATTTTCTTCCTATTGCACAGCAAGGGGAAGAGGGAAAAAAAAATCCCAGCACCAATCCTTTCTAATACTTCTACATTAGTTCAATCCAGTAGAGGTTTGCTCTGCCTCAAGCTAAAGAAAATCTATTAGTCTCTTTAAAGAAGTAAGTCAAAGGGGATGCATTTGGGATAAGGTCAGGCAAAGATGTGCACAGCAGAGAATGATRGTGTTCAATATCATTGCTCTGGCTGTCGGGAAAAGTTCACCCCATGGGATGCCCAGCGCCACTTAAACTTGTTTCCTGTCTCAAAATGCCTCCACAAGCTAAAGAGAAGCACTTGGTGCTTTTCCCTGTCACTTGCCTGGGACAGGTGGGAAACAAAAATCCAGACATGAACTAAATGCCCTATCCTGCCAACATAAACTCCAATCAAGTTGATATAGAGCCATCCAGAAGTCACATTCCTGCAGCCATGTGGGCCACTTAATCTACTCAAAGTTAGTGGCTAATTCCAGTTATTACAGGCAGTTTTCTACTTAAAGAGCAGTATCTGCAGATCACTGAAGCACATATTTGATTTCAAGTAGATGATTTATGGTTAATATGGGTGGTTAGACCACCTTGTTTTCCTTGTTGGATCTTGAATGCCCTCAATATTTTGAGTGCTGCCAATGTTTTCCCAAACCACAGCAGCCAGAGAAGGGTCTAAGCTGGTTTCCTTTTGAAATGCTGGCCTGGAAGAGCCTTTACAGAGCAGTAATGCCAGGAGAGGATATTTAATTCCAATTTTAATTTTAATTCCAATTCCAGTTGGACACAAGCTTTGTGAATGCAGCGAGTGCTGTATGGTTGCTGTGGGCTGATGTGGTCAGGAACTGAGCAGCAAGGAGGTTGCTGCTTACTGATACGGGTCATTTAAATTATCCCTGTCGGGGGTTACCAAAACATGAACCCACGAATTGCTCCTGTCATCAAGAAGGATTTATAGCAGCTTTTGCCTGGACAGCTCTTACAGCTTCCCTTAAACATCCCACCTCTTGCTGTGGCTGCCTTCGACCCTGGCTGTGCTTGCAAAGATACTGGCAGTTGCACAAACTGGGAGCAAACAACAAGGGCTATCAATCCTCATGGTCCCAGGCACAAACCGAATCCTATTTCAGAAACATGTGCAGATTGTTGTGGACAAAAACAAAGGCACATGAAATTCCCTTGTTTCCTTCAAATTCTCAAGCTCGATTGGGCCTGTCAAGGTTTACATAGACTTGAGGCCAGGGATGGATATTAAGCAGAGTGCCACTGTAGCAGAGTTGCTCAAGTCCCTGATTTCCCTCCTTTCCTGGTGCAGTGACTTTGGAAACTGCTACAGAGTGGAATGAGTTTTAGTTTGCAAATCCAGCCTTGCCTGAGAGCGAAACTGGGGTGCAAGGGAGGAGCTCTGCATGGATGGAAACGAAAGAGTCAAAATGTGCAGCATTTCCCTTCAGTTTCCTACTTGCTCACAAAATTAAAATTTCCACTGAATCATGTCATGAGCACAGAGTACCCTAATTGCCTTTGCTTCCACTCAGCAGCTCTTACTCCAAGCCTACATCTCCCAGCAGCTAATTCCAGTGTTGCTTAATCTAATAAACTACAGAGGAATCCCACTGCCTTTTAAAAATCCTTTCTTAGGAGACAGCTGTATCTGATTCTCTAATAAGGATTCTATTAAGGGAAGCCTCTGCTGTGCTTTGTTAAGGAATTGATGCAATTTGATTTTTATTGCATGAACAGAGTAACATGGATAGGAGCAGTCTCTGATTCAAAGAACCAATACAGAAAGTATTGTGCTTCCTCATGCAAACCAAGATAAAGTAATTAACTTTATATTAAAAAAAAAATCTCTATTGAAATCTGCATAATTCAACACATCGTGGCAGTTAAACAGAACTTCTTTGGAAAATGGTTGAGGCTGTAATTTTGTGCGACCTCAGATTTGTGTGTGAATATATGTGGCTTTATGAAAGTTTCAATAGTAGTAATTTTTCTTGTAGAATTAATACATTTATTTGCTTTTATTTATAAATTAATACAGTTTAGAAGGGCTCCTTGATCAAGCCTAGCTGTCAGACTTATGTCCCTACCAGGGCTAGAAGAATTCAGTCCCCAGRATAACAAAACTAATCACCACAGTCTCCCTTTCTTCCTCCTTCTGCCTTGCCTCCCCAGTCCTCAGCATTAACATTGGTTTTGGGTTTGATTCTCCCAGTTTTAAGACTGTGTGAATAAAGTGGCAGAAATGCTAGTGAAGTCAGAGGAGCTTTGGCAACTCACCAGGATGCCCTTGGCTGCCTTTCTGAATTGGAGGGAGAAATTCAAGAGAAATTCGGAAATACCAAACTAAGTTGAAGACTACCACCAACAGCAACAAAAAATAAGGATGGTAAGAGCAAGGCATTTCTTGAAGTCCCAGGATGCAGTGAATCAGGGTGGTTACTTGATTGACAGGCCTTCCAYAGCGAGGATGGCTGTGATAAATACTAACAGTCCAGTATTGGCAATACTAAAAAAGTCCTTGGCACAGAYGGTTTAAGCCAACAAAGAGAGATTAGGTCATGTGCAATCAGCTATTAAATAGGATAAATATTGTAAACAGGGAGTATCTAACATTTAGTCAAGAAATTGCCAAATAAAGATTGAAAGAGAAGAAACAGTATGTAACTCTCATTAATGGGCTAAGTACTTACTGGGCAAGARACAAGGGGTAGAGGGTACAAGCTGAAACACAGGCAGTTCCATGTCCATGTGAGGAGKAACTTCTTTCCTGTGAGGGTCACAGAGCCCTGGAACAGGCTGCCCAGAGAGGTTGTGGAGTCTCCTTCTCTGGAGATCTCCCATACCCGCCTGGATGCCACCCTGTGCCCTGTGCTCTAGGGGTCCYTGCTGGAGCAGKGGGGGCTGGACTAGATGATCTCTAGGATTCCCTTCATATCTCAACCATTYTGTGATGTTGTGTGATAAACTGCACATGAGGTGATTCAGTTGAGAGAATAATAACTAACAATCCTCCAAAGCAGATCGACCCACTCACTGAGCTGCACTCATGATTCTCACTGCCCTTTCCCATGCTCAGCTGTGCAAGTTTTATAAAGTCACTTCCACTTGAGACAGTGATACTGAAGTAGAACAGCCATCTGGGTTTAGCTGAAACCTTTCAAAATAGCTTTAGAAGAGCAGATGGACAACCAGAAGCTGTTCCCTTGAACTCCCATGGTGCAGTCCCCTATGGATGGGGGCTTTTGAGATGCAGATTTCTATCCCCATATTTGAGCTCTCAATACTTAGAAAGCTTGGACCCATCTACATCTGTCTAGGTCTATGGTCTGTATTAAATCTTCTGTTACCTAAATGCTGCTAAAAGGCCCTAATTAAAAAAAGATCCAAATCATACACAGTTATCTACAGTTTGCTGTGACATATATCAGACCCTCATGTTTCACTCAGTAAGTCTTACCTCTAGCCAATGATTAAGCTTGTTAGCAGATTTCCAAACTGATTTAAAGTTTTTAAGTGGGACATAAGCCAGCATGTCCCTTTACTAGGTTTTCCAGTGCAAAACTAGTGCCTCATTCTAAGGCAGGAAAAAAGAAAATATCTGAATCACAAATATTAAATAACATTAGAAGAGCTTTTTAGGTCTCAAAAATGAAGCTACTTTCAAAATACTAATATACTAAAAGTGGCACAGCATCATTAGTGTAGTTTCATGTATATTTGTATTAAGGTATTTGTAAAGTAGTAGACCTTATTACTGTTCAGAAGAGCAAAATACTCAACTGTGAAGAACTTTTACACTGATACAACTTATAAAGTGGTATTGATTTAAGTGTTGTAGTAGAAAATCATGTCCCATGGAAGTGAAACAATAAATTGGTTTTTAAAAAAACCCAAAACACTCTGAGTATTCAGAGGATGGTCTGTAGCAGATCATGAAACAAGCTCTTCTAGGGACTGAAACAAACTATTATTTAGCGCTTGCATTTGTTTTTATTTTCTGGATCCTTCTATTTAGAAAGGAATCTGTTTAAAAATCTACCATAAAAATCAGTGAGTTTATTTGGGAAACAATAGAATTGACCAAACAAATCATCCTATGTTCTTTTAACTTTACTTACATGATACAAAGAAAACTGGAAGTCGCACAGAGACTGCTTACCACAATCTCATCATTTTCTTTCCCATTTTTAATCAGTTTAGAAATCCCATGTAAACAGCTTGCTTTGATTAGGCCAAATTCAATATAGGAAAAGTTGTCACTTAATGAAAAGAGATGCAACTTTCCCCCACCCAACTGCCTGTTTTTTAATTTAATACACCCATTTTGAACCATTTTGTCTTTATCTTGTTTTCTTCTGTTTTCTGAATAGACTAGCTTGCCAATCCCCATTAAAAGAGAGAAGGAACACATGGTTACAGCTGAGTTACAGTTTACATTCAGGTTACAGCTACATTCTGAGTGCTACCTATGAATGCCAAGACTAATTGTACATAGGTTTTTGCTATATTAAACACATATATGGTGATTTATTTTAATATAGAATAATTTTTGTGCTACAGAGTCCCTAGAAAGAATGAAGAGAAAGGTAAAATCATTTTAGTGTTATTTGACTATTAGAGTTAGTCCCAGCTGTTCCTCCATGTTGATATTGGGATGCAGATTTCTTTATTTGTCCCAGTATAATAACCTGGTCCGTAAGCAACTAATGAAGACGGGCTCTGTGGATTTTTCTCTGATGTCCCTAGAGATTTCTCACCACAACAGACCGAGTTCTCAGATTTTTTTTTTGATAAAATTCATTAGACCATCTGTAAGATCTCTTAAAATGTCAAAATTGCTTAAAATGGACTCAAAGCAGGACTCTACGGACTCAAAGTGACAGGAGAAAAACAAATTATTGAAAACACAAACAGCACAAGCACATCAACTTATTGTCTTTCGTGAGCTAGCTTAAAACAAAGGAACTTCTGTCTGCAAACCAGTGTAGAAGGGCTGATTTTGGGAGCCGCTTATGGGCTTCAAAATTCCCTGGGAGTCAGTCTAAGGCTGCTGTTGTGAAGGTCAGACAACAGGACCAGGAAAGGTCCTTCAGCCTCAGCAAGATGAAAATTTATTAAAAATCCCTTCATGTGAGTGGGAATCTGAACACTGAATTTGATCCCCTTTGGAGGTTAATTCGTGAGCTGTTCCTATAAGAAGGTAAAGCATTCGCTGTTGCTGCAGAATGTTTCCAGCGTTAGGCATTAAAGTATATTAATTATCCAAAGCACCTGGCGCTCCTAGGAGGGAAAGTGCTGAAGAAATTTAAAGTATAACTTTTATACAGAGCATTAGGAAGCTGTCAAGGTTCCCTGTCAAATGGGAATGGCAAGGTTTTGATTCTGAACTTTCTAAAGTAGCCTTTAATAAGCAAATACTTTAAAATGYGAAGGCTATTGACTTACGAACATTTGTAATCCGCTCTGTCTGGGGAGAGCTGTAAGCTTCTCCATGCAAATGATGTAAAGAATAGTCTAAAGCCACGGGTAGAAGGCACCGGGGTAAGCTGTTTAATACGAGAAGCACCAATGAGCTTTTGAAAAACATTTTCAATTTTTTTTTTTTTTTTTTTTTTGAAAATGGATTACTTGTCTTTTGTTATTTTTAAGCCTTTCCTAGAGATCAGCTGGTGGCACTGATAAATTATCCATGGAGCCAGACAATCTCTGCTAATTCCTGGTGCCCTTTTCCATCAGGGAGAGTGGTTTGAATGGAATGTGCTGCTTCCCAATGACAAGCTTTATGAAGGATTTCCTCATGGTAATGTACCTGCTTTGCTTGCAATGCATCATTTAAACACAGTGTGCCACGATGATGGAAAAAAATCTCCAGGAATTTTGCACCTGGGCTGTGACTTAGTGAAAAAGAGGGGACACAGTCCCCCACTTCCACCCATGCACCCCTCTGTGGTTCCCTCACCACTCTTGTTTATGCAAGTGGCCTGGTTTAAATGACCATACTAAAACAGTCGGTTCTTCCTTCTGTTCTGCTTACAGAAGATGTATCACCTCAGACACACATCTTCACAAGCAGACTTAGCACATGGCATCGTAAGGGTTATCAAACTACCACAATTATTTCTAGAATATTAGTATTACCTTTCACCTGCCAATTAAAGCATGTCTCTTCTTTCAATAAAGGCTACTTGTTTCTGGTAGAAAGTAAGAACCACCAGACCATGATGCCAACTTATTCATACATTTTGTGTCCAGCAATGCCCAATGTGACCTGCAAACACAGTGCAGGAAAGGCCGTAGTAGTTAATTATGGAGCAGGCTGCCCACAACAGTCTCTGCTAGTTAGAGGCCGAGTTATAGCCTGAGGCATGGGGTTTTATATCCCTTTCAAGATCTATGGTTTTTTTTTTAAATCCTTCTCAGGGGGTTTTTAGAGACTAGACATTTTCTTATTCAACAAATGTCCATTCTTTCCACAGTACAATGAATTTATTGACATTTRAGAAGAATTTTCCCAAGATACCTTTGCATCAATAAGAAAATTGCTTCCCTTTTCTGATCATTTAGCAAAATTCTTTCTTTTCCAGACAGAGAATACATATACATATGTAGTATATATGCTGTACTCATGAAAGTAAAGAATATTAACAATGTTAAAGATTACTGGCCTTCTATWTATTTTTAAATGCTTCAGAAAATGTAATATATCATATGACTGATCAATGAAAGAATGTTTTGATGATAAAAGGTCCTAGATTATTTTGGCTGATRGGGATACCATCTGATATCCTCTCAGGGAAAGTCTGGAGCTCTGAGTAACCCAGGAAATCTGAACTGAGGGAGTTCAGATAAGCTSAAGCAGTAAAGATGAGTATGGTCTGAGGAAGTACTTACTCAAGAAGTAATTTTACAATYTACAATGGAAAGAATAACTCATACTTCCAAACCCAGAAAATTCAGATTTGGTTTCCGTTCCCCTCAGCCTGTTCATAGCCCAGATACACCTTAGTGCAATTAGCTCAGCACACAGTTATACAGCGGGGTTTTCATCTTTACAACCCAGCGGTCAAATCTAGATGTCCTGGCACATGGAGGGGCTCATCTRTGACAGGATGCAGGGAAGGACAGTAGTTCTGCCTCTTAGATTTCAAACAGAGGAGTAAAAGGTAGATAAGGAGCTAGGCAGAACATACACAGAAATGCAAACCTGCCCCCACTGACATGCAGTGATGCTTGTGCCTGTGGGCTTAAAACATGAAATTTCATTTTAGGAACAGGAAAAGTATCCAGCCAGAGTTCAGGTACCAGTTTATTGCTCTGTCTTCCTACTTTTTGCCAAACTTGACATTCCCCATCATTGTTTTTTTTTTTTTTTAAAAAAAAAAAAGCGCAAGCACGCCGATACTGCAAATGATGTGCTGGTAAGTGGGAATCACAGACATGTGGGAAGTCCAGCAAGCACACGAAGCAGCTACTTGTGCAAAGCTTTGACATTAGAGCAAAACAGCCAAGGCACCTGGACTTGCTGTCTTTATTCCAAACCCTTTAAGCTAAAGGGCTGCAATCCACCTGTCTACCTGACACAGCACAACCCCTCTGGCTTTATTCTAACAGCACACTTAGGCTCTCATCCATGCAGTACCTTGCCAGTGTAAAACAAGGTGCAAGTGCTAATTATTCTTGTTAAGGCTTAGATTTTCCAYGGTAACTTAGTACAGCTAATATCCAGGGTAATTCACCATGTTAAAAATACTTAGGGCCAGATTTGACATTTTTCTTTATAACGCTAAAGCTTCTGGAATTATGTAAGGCCAAATAAAACCCACATTGGCATTTAAACTCTGCCTCAAATGACTTGTTCAGTATCTCTTTGAAGTCTGCAATAATACAAACAGCATCTGAGCGAGCTGCAGGCCTCACTCTTTGGCACACTCGGCTCTAAGAGCTGACACAATAGTTGCTGTTTCTGTTCTTCCCTGATTTTTTCCAGTCGTGGTGACTAAAAAAATGGGTGTCCCCTCCCACCCCCACATTTTAGGAGGGAATTTTGGTCTTTCAGGCAAAAATCTAGTATCCTCTCCCAAATGTGAAATAGCAACATTGTACTTTGGACATCGCTCAGATGCTGCAATTCGGATCCCTCRTGTTCCTGCTCTCTTCTATGGCCAGTTTTCCAGGTGCAATAAAGTAGAACTGAGGAATCTCATCTACAGTGGAGAAAACCATGTATTTCTTGTTGGAATAGTCTGTTTCTGTCCAGAAATTGCACTTTTTTTCCTCCCTTGTAGTGTTTAATAGTTATTCAGGAAAAAAAAATGAGAAAAATGGACGCTAACATTCCGTTTCTTCTCCATTTCCTGTCTTTTTTTTTCCTCCCGCAGTTAAAAAGGGAGGAGACAACCAGGAGAGTGTTAACTTGAGGAAAGGTCTCAGTAGGACTTTGAGTGCAGATGTGATACATGGCTTAGGAATACCTGGCACTAACAGGCATGAGGAAAAAAAATAGAAGAGGAGTTAGTTTCCAGCCTTTGTGTGTGTGTGTGTGGCAGAAGCAGTCCCAGCATGTCACCTGCTTGAGCAGATCTCTTCTTAAAATGAGCATACATTTGTAACATTTTATGTGGTTTAATAATTTATCAACAGTTAATATTTCAAAAGAATAAAGTAGAAAATCAGATAAAATTTTTATATCTATTAGAAACAGAATGGAGCATTGAGACACAATCCAAGCAATCATCTCTGCAAGTCTATTTATGTAACCAGTCTAGCTTTGAGCAGACAGAAGACCTTATGTCTTGTTTTGAGAGGTAGGGAGGGGTGTGTGTGTTTGTCTGTCTTCTAGTAAGAATCAATCCTCATCTCCCAGCCACAGACTCTCAGCTGGTCAGCACCTTGTGTCAGATGCTTTTCAAAGAGACCCAAATACSTCACATCCTGCTCGCCTTCACTTAATTGCAATGGCTTTTGTTACAATTGCTGTGGAACCTTATATATCCGAGGGTTGATCTTTTGGCCCGTGTAATGCTGAGTACACATGAGCACTCATGTATACATGTGCTGCTRCTAATGCCAGTACAACTGAACTGATTTATCTGAACTGATGGCATGACTAATATAATAATCAGTATAACATTATAAAGAAGGTTAAATGCAATATAGGTCCATTAGGGAAACTTTTCCCTGCTGTTTTGAAAATGGTCTCAATTCTCTTTTTCAAGGGAAACAGTTCATTTATTTCCAATTGAAAAGATTAGGGGATTGAGCCACAGTCAAGGTGAAGTCAACAGCCTTACCACAAAAAGTCACAGTAGACTTGTTAATATTCATAGGTAAGACCAAGCAGAAGCTGGGCAAAGGCAAGAGTTTTGCTGCACGCACTCCTGGCTGAAGTGGAACCCAAGCCTGTGAACTATTAAGCAACCCATAGCAACAGTCAAACATTTTTGATTAGGAAGTAACAAAGAGTAGAGTAAGCAAGGGAGAAAACTGAGGGATCCATATCTTAAAAAAGTACACCTAAAACACTAAGTGTTTGGTACTTGTCTCAAAAAACAGTGCCTTTGACTGAAACACTRCTTAAAACTCACTTGCACTTGCATAACAGAACCAGCATAGGGATATCTTGTGACAAAAACCCCAGCATCAACAGCTATGGAGAGATAGTGGTCCAATAGATTCAACCTAAGATTCCTACCAGCTCCGTACACCTACAGGTTCCTATTTGTTAAACAGCCCCGAAAGCCTTGGGCYAGTCCATAGAAAACAAGGATGGGCATAACAGAGAGGCCCAAATCACCTTGAGCTGGACTCACGTAAGGCCCTGCCTGACTCCCACGTGGTGCCATTGAAGTGCGCTGTGTTGCTCATCATGATAGAAGAGTATTAAACACAGAGGTGAAAAACTGTTTTCCCTTTTCCTTCCATCCAAACAAAAATGTTTTGTATGGGAAGAATTAAACTACTACTTGTTGCATTTCTAACAGTAGATAAGACCGTGCATGGTCTTGTGATACATAAGTGTCCCCTCACTTATCTTAATGGAAGGGATAAGAGAAGACACCTGAGATATCTGGCATTTCTTAGAACGCGTATTCAGAACAGCACTTCCARCTGCAAGAACAAAGACACACGAAATGCTGTCACATAAGCAGCATTTAATTCCCTTTGTCCCCAATGATTATAATAATATATTTATTCAGAAAGAAGCTGATCTGAASTTCTTGGAAGTTAATAGGACTGTTTTTAGTAACTAGAGTGATTTTTAGATCAGGCTGTGAAGATTTTATTTCTGCATGCTGCTTACTTAACCGGTCAAAGAGCATTTATTATTACATGCCTGTGAGGGAAAATGTGCTGTCTTCTCACTAGAGCATTTACTAAATTCAATGTTTGGTGTTTAATTATTTAATAGTGATGTTTTCTAGTAGTCAAAAACTAAAGCAACCAAAGAGTTCCATTTGAAATATAGTATCACACRGAGAATATTTACTTAAAAGAACCAGATTCCACAAGCTTTAGAAAAGCAGTTAAGATTTTCAGCTATTAGAAAGCAAGCACAAATTTCAAATACACCAGACTGTTACTGGTTTAAACAATAAAACAGTTTAGTCCTCATTTTACACTATCTACACCTCTGATGTTATTGGAAATGATAAAACTCATTTATTAATTGTTAATGCCAACTATATCATTAAAAAAATGTATTTCACTTTTTCCTGAAGCTTGAAAGATATCTTCCAGGCTACTTAAAGTATTTGTGCCTTGCAGACTACTAGGGAAAAAAAAGAAGTTGCCGTATTCTTTCAAGATCAAGAAATTCTCCATAAAAGGACAATAGGAAAGGRAGGTTTATTTTGCTTTTCTAAGCTGAACTAAAAGTAATACAAATAAAGATCCAGCAGTAAATCCTTAAATGGTAAAGTAATATGAGGTTACATCAATACCATTAAGAAACCAGATTAGAGTAGTTGTTCTAAAGACATTACTAGGTTTGGAAAATAAGACCAGCGTTTCCTATTCTGCAGAAAGAAGAAAAAGGCCTGGACTCGTGTGTGTGCTACCCACAGCCAGGCACTATCAGTTCTGGTAGGCTTAATATCATGGCYGTACAAAAGGAAACATGGTGAGGCCTCACCTCATATTGCTGTGCCWCAGGGTGGAAGGAAGTTGGAAATGTCATAATTTTTTAAATGGTGGTTCAGCTCCATCCACCTCATACCCCAAAGATTGAAAGACTCACTTCAGGAAGGTGCCAGCAAGAGGAGGGGACCCATACAACTCCATATCGTGGCATCTCAGGCCAAGAGGTTCCACCAAATGCTGCCAGGGCAAARGCAACACTGAAGACACATCCACAGGATACTCCCCATAGGCCTGCCCTGCCAGGGACTCACACTGCTGCACCACCAGCTCTTATGGGCTCATGCTTGCCCAAAGGCTCTAACACAAGTGAAAAACATGGTCACCCTCAACAGCTCTGCCAAAAGTGCAAGAAATCACTGCAGCTGGTGATGCTCCACATTAGGGACAGGTCCTTTCCCTGCTCCTCTCCTGTGTCAGCAGCCACTTCAGGATTAAATAATCAGCATTGTTGCAGACACCAGACAAGGCATTAAAAACAGCCCACCAAGGAGTCCTACTCAGGCATCTCCTGAGTTCAAAGAACTGCCTTATGCCTACTGGGTACATACAGCTTCTTGACACACATAGTTGAACTTATTTGTAGTTAAATATATATATATATTTTATCTTGATAAAAATCCCAGTTCAATTCTTCATTTAGACATTTTGTATAATTAATGTTTCTGCTGCTGGGCTTTAAAAAAATTTAATAAGCTATGTAACTGTTGACATAATTCAGCAATGTATAAATTGTATGTAAGAAGTTGTCCTAGGACAGATATACGACACAAGACCTTTTTGAAGGAATGACCGCTAGCAGTAAATAACTATGTTTTCTCTCCTWTTAGTGCTAATTTATGGTTCATGTAGTAACAAGTTGCAATTAAAAAATGTAAATGTCTAAACTTTTGGGGGAGCAGCACTGAAGCGGTGAGTCAGATTGCTGAGCATCATTGTATATATCAACTGCTACTCCTTGAATGTCCTGGAATTTCATTTAATAAAGTTAGTTGGGGTGTTGCCAAGGGCCAAGATTGTTCAATGTGTACACATGTAAAAGCAGACAATGCACAGTGTTCAGAGCACACCAAACCCCACAATTTTGGAAGCAGGAGGGCAGCAATCTGCATCCCTTCCTAGTGTCTTTTTCTGCCTCCTCTTTTAAGCATGCTTCTCATTTTTTCTAGCCAAGTCTAGAAAGATGCTTCCCACAATACTGATTCTGAGGCAGCTGCCTGAATAGACCTGGTCTGATTCTTATTTATATTAAAGCTCTTTTGCACTGCCAGGAGCATGTAAATCAGAGCAGGACTCATCTTTGATGATGAGCACAATATGAAAAAATGAACCAAAGGACACAAAGCAGCTTTTAAAAATGTTCTTAAGAGTCATTCTCACTTTCACATCATTCAGGAAACACATACCCTTTATCTAATCCCCAGCTATGTCTCCTCATATGGCAGGCTAGGAAAAGGGGAAGATAATTTCTATGCTATTAGTGCCCCTACATGTTCATAAGTGGGTATACAGATTCACATGTGGGGCTCTACCTTGGCACTCRTATGAGTATCATTGACAATTCAAGCTGTATTGGTGTTTAGGGACATTTATTTCACCACGTGTTGTGAGGATTGGGGGTGATCATGCACAGTCCGTGGGGCCTGAGACCCTTACACAGCCCCATTTTTCGTATATTGTTCTATTATTGGCAGCTCTTTGATTGGAGTTTTTTTGCCAGTGGATCAACCTGACAAGATTTCCAGAAACTTGGGGAAGTGCACTATGGAGGAAAGTGCTTGGACAAACTATTCAGAGGCAAAGTCAGTCCTTGAGAAGGTGTGAAGCACTGGCTATGAAGAATGAGAAGCCACATGTACAGGCAACAGAGGAAAACGTGTTTGTTAGCTCACTGCTAAAGCCARGAGTTTCTTGCAAACAATGAAAGGAAACAGGAGAGCAGCTTTCTGCCTGGCCCTCTTTGTGCAGGCACGGAGTGCTACCCATTAGCATCCTTCCCTGAGGCCTTGTAGTGGTGATTTCTTACTGCTGGCCTCTCATCAGCTGCCTTTGCTTCTGGCTCTGCATGGCCCTCTGCACCTTATAGGAAGGAATCATTAGCACTATGCATTATAAGAAGCTAATAATAGTATTATTAACCCATGGCTCCACTGCACATAAAGAAGACTAAAMCCCGAAGGCTGTACTTTCTGGCTAATAGTGGATAAAGTGTCAACACTGTTTGAGCAGTAGTAGGAATGCCAGGCATTAATGCTCTAACAYGGTGCAAACCCCAGGCGGGAAGCTGAGAAAAGAGGTGAGAGGAAGGGACAAGAGCAACCRTGAGCTAGCTAAAGTCTCCTGTGTGCCTTCCAGCATCATTAATTCCACTGTCTGAATGCAGAAATGCTGTAGCACCCTAGGAACAAACTTCAGACTGGCAGGTTGCAAAATCATCCCAGGAGATATTTTCCCTGCATATTCTTCTCCACCTGCAGCAGCTAAAGATGTCACTGATAACTCCACTGCCAATACTGGGAACCTCCCATGTCCCACCAGGCTATTGGTCCTAGTTAGAGAGGCATTACTGCCTTTTGTAAGGTTAGGCTAGCACTTTGGCTACTGGTTTAAGCTTTACACCATTTTTCCATTTCGTCTTCTTTGAGGGATGTCTCCTGTGGTCTGGTAGAGACTTCTTAGTGGTGTAGTTCTAAATGGACAAACATCTAAGTGCTTCCCCACCTGGGGAGGTCCCTCTTCTGTCTTAGTGAGGCACCCAAGTGCTTTGCATGCTGCAGGGCATCTGGGGGAGGGAGACGCCAAAGCCAGCACCTGGGGGTGCATCTTTCCCACCAGGAGTGCCCTAARTAGCGCTCTGAGCATTTCTGCACAGCTTGCTCAGACTTTCCTGCTCATACTCTTCTATTTTTCATTGGAAGATTAAACGTTCACGTGGTCAGAGAAAGGATGAGTCCCCCATTCAATGACCAGGATATCGGAGCTTGTATCCTTCTGAGGCTCCAATGAATTTTAGTCTCAGACTAGTAAAGCAGGATGGTGCTTAGCTCATGGCTCCTTATGTGCTAAGGCCTTGGTTATTCAACTATGACAAAAGGTAGGAAGTCCTGGACATACCTAGCAGGGAGAGTCAGAGACTCTAACATTCAGAGAGCTGAGAGAGGTGAGAAAGTCAGAGGAGTAAGTTTGGTGCAAGTTYGGTTAAGGGATGAATTCCCTGCTTGTAAAGCAGAGATTTAAAGTTTTAARGGGAGAAAAACACTTTAAAAAGAGTTCAGAGTAGTAGGAAGCCACAGGTTCACCAAGCATAAATAAACCTAATTAGTAAAAGTTTCTAAAAATACGCTCCCCAAACAAGAGCTCATGTTTCCAACATGCTCTCTGTCCTTAGGGATGGCATGGCATGACAGACTGCACAAAAGCAAAGGCAAAACTGCCAAGTCCTAAAAATAAATAAATAAAAATCTCTTGATTCTAAAGCTGATTGAAAGCTAATAAATGACAGGAGAGCCTCCTAGAAACTTGAGTGCTTTCTAAAATTTGTGGACTTTGGGAGAGGTTGTTAGCCTTTTCTGGAATCTGGGCCAGTCTAACATTTCTTAAGGGGCAGGATTTGACCTATCGTCTCAAACTGTGATTACAAGTCTGGTGGTGTTATCAGGGCTGGCCTCCTCACTACCAGCGCTTCCTTCGGGAAAAAAAAAAAAAAGAAAAAGGCAAGGAAAAAAGCTTGAACTTTCACAGAAATTTCAATTGGTTCAAATAATTTGGGCATTTGGTCTGGTCTTTTCACAGTTGTGGAACTAAGCTGGCACACCCTCAGCTGGGGTTAGTTCCGTTCTGGTTTGCTTGGAGGTCTTGACTGGTTCTTACTGGCATCCACTGCATCCTTCCTTGGACAGACCACGTTTGCCAAGGTCCACAAGCAGGTCCTACAGCTGACTTCCCCTACAGCCCTTTTCTTCAGTGTAGACATGGCACGGCTGTTTAACAGTAAACTTAAACACAAACAATTTGTATTCATCTCTCAAAGGAAAAGCAAGAATAAGCAAATGTGCTATTACGATTGTGTGCATTTATATTTGATAAAAATGGTTACAATTTATATGCAAATTAAGTGCGACTCAGCCTCCTGACAATTTCTCAACACGACCCTTGGCATCGGAAAGCATTGGTGCCCTTCCTTAGGCAGYCCTGGGCCCATCTGGGGGTATTTTGGCTGGGGTAAGCCAAATTTGACTTCAAGTGGTTGCAAATACCTGCAAGCAAGTGCTTCATGCTTGGTTTACCAGTTCCCACTGGATTAATGGGGCCATCTTTGTCCATTCTTCTAGATGTTTCCTTAGAGAGCACCTCTTCTCATAATGCATCCTTCCCAAGAGAGGCCTGCTGGTAAGAATTTTGGTTCTTTAAAGCAAAAATACGTAAAGCTTTTTGCTATAGACACAATGAGCTTGGGATTGACAGGCTCTTCTCAGCTCACATGGAAGCTTTCTGGTATGACAGCATCTATCATCCTTCTATAGCATTGGAAAATGGCACTGAAAGTGAGTGACATTTCCCTGATCTACTGGAAAATGCAGCGTGTCTCTTGATTTACTTGTTTGTTCTTCATTTTGTCCTTGAACTCTCTTGGTTTTAGGGACCTCTATTTCCCACCCTGTCCTTATAGTTTGCCTTCATCAGTGTAAAAATGATGAACTGGAAACGTGTCTTTGGTCTTTTTTTTCTGATCACCCTGCCCATCTTAGTTGGGCACTTTATAAACTGTTTGGGATGTTGTTTCTTGCACCTACATGACAGGTTGCCTCTTTCCAACCATCACCATTCTTGGGGGCTGCAGTCAGCAGGATAACGACAGGAGGTCATACACTTCTATGGTCACCAGCAAGGTGCCAATGCACCCCACTGCATGGACCTTGTGAAGAGGAGCACACAACCGCAGCCAGCAGTGCATTGGCAGAAAGGCTGGGTGGGTCTGGGAGGAGAGCTGTGCCAGACACACGACCCACATGTGCCTTCAGGAAGGGAGGAAGGGCTCTCCAGAGGAAACAGAAAATGCAGTCACAATAGACAGAAAATAGGTGAAAATACAGACAAAGCCATCTCCAGGGAAGCCCTCAACGGAGAGGCCCTAATGGGATAGTGTCAGTACCAAATAACCCATCTAAACAGACCAAGAACAACATATACAAAGCACAATAATAACAGAGCTTTTCTCTAAACTGGATTTAATTTGAGTTAAAGGATGGATGGAATTAAGTKTGGTTAGATAATGCATTTGTAAATGCTAGTACAGACAGTCTGCAAACATTTATTTCAGAAGATGAATGTTTGTGGCCCACAGAACTGGCTGGCTAGTGCAAGTTAACTGGCAATCAATTAAAGCAGCAATATACCAGAAGCAGGGGACTAAGTCACAGGTGGGTTGGTTTGCTATTTGTGATTTGTAATGGATTGAAAAGTGAGTTCTGAAAGAGGAGATGAAAAAATATGCATGTATTTTAAACCATTTATTTAGTGGCATGAAAGGTCAGGGAGATGTAGAGGATACTTGTCATGGGGGAGGGTGTTTATGCCTTAAAATAGAGTGGACTTTGTATTCCCTACAGATTGCAAGTACTCGTGGAAGGCATCCTTACCTTGTGCAGATGAGGAAATCAGAGAAGGAAATTAGTTTTTATTATTGGCTTTGTGATGCCCCAAAAAAGGGTCACTGAAAAAGCCAGTGGGTATTTTTCAGATCACCTTATCTTCCCAAGGAAGGAAATGGCTATTAAGAAAGGGGAAATTAAAAAATAAATCAACATACATATGGAAGCTTGTAAAAAATATAATTATAACATGTCATTTATGATGGGAATGAAAGTTTGCAGCTGTAGAATTCACTAACTCCGGTGCGAACATTTCAAAGTCAGCTGCAAGGTATTATTTATTGGGTTGTTTCATTTGAATTAAACTCACTTTAAAGTTCCAGAAAGAGTGCTCACACCTCCATTTTTCATCCAAGAGTTTGCAGTCCTGTTTGACATTCTCCTTCTCCTTTTGCCTTCTCTCCACCCTCCCAGAGATGAGAGAATAATCCTATATAGTGCCGCCGTAGATATAATTGAACCCCAGGGTGCCAGAGCAATACTGCTTTGACAAGAATTCCATATAAAAGTGTTTCTGTTACTCTACATTTATGTTGTCTGTAGAATTTAGTGGTGATTTACCATACTGATTGATTACTATCTATGTTCTTCGCTGTTCTACTTTGCATTCCACTTCAGAGCAGCTGAATTAATCTCTGACAAAGCTGCAGTCTTAAACGTACATCCTGAAGCTGTTTTATCAGGCACATATGCTGGTAATACATTGTTTTTCAAAAGGAAATTTTCACTAGGAACCAAACAGTCAAGATCATGGAATGCTCAAMAAATTAAAACCCAAATCCCTCCCAATAGATAGATTAGAATTGATTTTTTCTTGCAACTAACAATTTAAAAAATAATTTCAGTTTACCTAAAAGGAAACTACTTCGAAACTTGTRCTTTGAAATGCCTCCCATAATTTTGCAATCCAAATGATTCACCTAAAAGTTTTTCAGATGAAAATATTCAGCAAACTTCATCATAATTTGTGATTAGTTTCAGCCTCTCACATGCATTTCTAGTGTATTGTGACAATTTAGACTAATGCAACTCTAGTCACTAGAAATCATTTGCTATAGATGATATCATAGAATCATAGAATGATTAAGGTTGGAAGGACCTCTAGAGGTCTCCTGCACTTCGTCCCGTCTGGGTTCATTTCTGTTCCTCCTATGGAGGGTTTCTGGTTCTGGAGCAAATGGTGATAAATGGGTAGGCTGCTTTTCAAGGTAACGAAACTACCTTTTCTGAGCTGGCCCATTACTTTCCTCTGTGCCTTTATCTGTAAGGACTGCATAGAGGTCAATGGCAAAACTGTCTGATTCCAGCAGAGATGGAATTTTGCCCCACAAAACTTAAKATGTTTCTTTCTTTTGACACTATCCCATACCCAAAGTCTGTGTTTGGGAAACAGTGGGGCCCTGGAGTCTGGTGACGCCAAAATAAATGAACAAGAAAAAAAGGAAGATGTGAKAAAGGAGGAGAAATAAAAAACCCTGAGATATTTGTTGTCCAAGCAGCAGCAAATAAATCTTCTTTACATGGCACTATCCAAAACCTCAAATTCTCTACAAGGCTTAATTCCAACATGCCAAAGTGCAACAAACTGAATGCTCCAAACAAAGGTTAGAAAGGGTTGAAAAATGAGCATTAGGGTGGGAGGACAGCTCCAGGGACCTGTCACTCCTGTTGAATTCAGTCAACAGCAATGATGTTTGTCTGCCAAAGAGGGCTTAAATATATGCCTGAAAAGTAGCATGACATAAGGCCTTTCTGCCTGGGCAAGAAGAATTGCATTGTGTGCTTTATTCCTGAGAAAGCAGGTAAACAACTTGGAAGTGTATATTTTGCACAAGTGAGTGGTTAAGAGAAATGACTAGCATAATGATAGGACGTGCCTCATGCTATTATGCCAAACAGCCAGCTGACCATGTGCCCCAGGGCGAGTTTCTAAGCTGTCACCACCAAAGTGGAAMCCAAACTTCAGTTTAATTTTATTTGACTTGTAGGATCTGGTGTGCACATAATTTGGCAAGAGCTAATTTGCTGGTGATCAGCTTTTAACATTTCACATCAGATTAGAGTGGGGTATGCTCTAGAGGTTTTGGATTATTATTCACTAAACAAACAAGCAAACAAACAAAAATCTGTAGCATCCAGAGCTGAACTGTTGCAGAAAAAAAGAAATTAAAGAGAAAAGAGAGAATTACAGAGAAGAAAATACTGGTGATGAAGGTAAAATAAGTAATTGGGGAAGATGAATGAATGCAATTCCATTTATTTGTTACAGATTCTCTGTACGAATTGGCAGCCAAATCTGTAATATAACTGTTTTAGCTTGCCCTTTTTCTGTGGTGAGTCCCAAGAGTTCCTCCAAGAACTGTTCCCTKCCTTTCCAAGTTCTTCCCCTTTGGAGGGCCCTGTAAGAAGATGTGAACTGAGACATTTGGGGAGGCTATTTGAAACACATGTTGTATTGACTTGAATGTGACTATGTATSTGAGTCACTTATGCACCTTTGAAAATTAATATATTACAGTAAGTTACTATATCAGCTGCAACTATCAGAAGTGCCACACGTTCTGGAGCCAACTGTCCATTAACCATTGAACTAGCCATATCAGCTCACTCCTGCTTTACTCGGCATCTCCACTCACATATTCCTCAATCAGTCCTATGACTCTCTACTTTCTTACTACAGGAATTATCCTCCTCAGCTGCCCTTCTCAGCAAAGCCTGTTGTCAGTCTCATCAACCTGCTGTCTCCAGCTTCTCYTGACTGCCTGAGCTCAGTTTCACATGTTGCCATCTAAATGTTCCACTTCCATAAATTCAATCCTTCCTATTTTAATTGTGATGAAATGGCTATTCCCAAAACCCCAGATGCTGTTTTGACCACATTTCAGGCCTTCTGGTCTTCCTAATTCTCTCCATCACCTCAAATATTTTTGACAATGCCTTAGTAAAGGCATTCTTTCAAGTCTTCTGATTTCTCCAACTTCTCCAGACGTTCTCCCATAGGGCTAGAGATCTTCCACTCACTCCTATTTGTTCAGTTGCTGTTTTCATGGCAACTACTAGCCTCTCTGCAGCCRTGTATCCTTTCATTGACATTTCAGGTTAGCCCCTGACAAATGGATCGGTATCAAACTAAGCAAAGAAGCCCCCAATCTTTCCTGCAAACTTCACTTAATTCTCTACGAGCTCAAAGAATTAATTCTGCTGACCAGTTCTGCTGACCAGTTCCTACTTCAATTTTCCCAGTAGTTCTACATCATGACCAAATCTTGCTGCAACTTTAATCAGCAAATCTCTCCAGTTGGTTTACCCAGAACACGTTCACAGCAGTTAGGTAAGTGCATGTGTGTGTATATGCTTGTGCCCTCTCTCACACAGGAGAGAAATAGGGGGCAATATCTGTGAAGTAACTGATATACTATTTTTCTGAAGCTGTTTTCAAATACYGAATTACCAACTCTGGAGAATATAACAGAAATTCAAAGAGGAGAGAAAGATCAACAACTCAGAGGAGYATAAGTGATTACGTAAACAATTTAGACTTTTCTGTTCCCTTTGATTTTTGCAAGCTTATTTTTACCTGTATTTTATTACAAAAGCCTTTCCAATTACTTGACTGTTTGTAAAGCTTAGATTCAATATATGAAATCTGCCTCTCTTCATAGATAACATCATTGACAGCTCAATATATTTTTCTCCTTTGGTGGAAAAATGAAATGAGGAAAACTTTGGAGTTAATGAAGAAAACACAATGGATATTGAACAACGAACAACTTTTATACATGAAAAGTTTTTCTTGCAAGAGCAGAATGGTGTTCATACAATTCCTGATTCACTTTAAATGGTCATAGGACTTTCKTAAGGACTCCCATAAGCTGTTTTTCAGGACCTTAATAGCAATGATTTAATGTGTTTTTATGAAGCGAGGCTGCCTGGGCTGAGGCAGTGATGCTTGATCAGATCAGTATAGCTTATTTTTGCAATAAGTAAATAGCTTTTATATATATATGTGATTTTCCAGCTATGGAATAACACCAGGTTATCTGTGTCTGAGGAATTACAGTGACCTTTGGGCCAATGGGATTTGCAGTAAGTCACGGTGGCAGGATGATTACGTTATGCCTAAACTGTTTCTTATAGATGAGCATCATTTGGCTGCATTTCTGTTAGAGAAGACAAGCCCACAAGTAAATCTCCACCAGTAAGCTGCTCTGAGCTGCTGCTGGTACAGAAAGCAGTGGGGCTGGGCGAGTTGAGCAGTTTATAACAGCTTTTTTCCCTACATAAGTTATTTCTGCTACACTGCCCCATCTGCAGCTCAAGTTCAACACYATGTTATTTTCATGTTTCCCTTTCAACTCAGGGGAGAGAAAGGAAGGGAAAGGAAGGGAAAGAGGTTGCTGCTCAGTCCTCACAACCTTCGGCAGGCAGAGCACTATAAGATTCAGGGCCAGCTCTGTGACATCCCTGTACAGCTTTTGGAGGACCCTGTAAGGAGATGTAACCTGAGATGCTGACAACRTTCTGCTAGTAGTGTACCCTTCCAGGCTCTGAGCTTTTGGCAAAATTTGGATTGATTTCAGTGCAATCTTGATTGGCCCCAGGGATTCCTGGGTATTTGGAAAAAAATAATCGRTGATGAATAATTGCCTCATATATACATATATATATATATGTATGTATATATGTACTGAAATTGTTTCTTGATTTAATTGTTTCTTGATTTAAAAAGACTGGTCACAGACTGCCATCTCCACTCTCAATCCCAAGTAACCAATTCCACATAGATAGACTACGGATACAGGGTCTTGCAAAGCTTGACCCTCAGGCAGAGGTAGCTACTGCAAAGCCCTTCTCATTTTGCTCTTTGGATCTACATATTTTGCACGAAGTGTTGGCCTCCATAACTATCCTGACCCCGGATTTTTTTTTGTTGCTCTCTATTGAAATCCTTGCAAAAGTGAAAGTATCTGGTCAGTATGTAGCAGCATGGCCCATATTCACCTAACAGGCTCTCCTGTGTTTGRGGCAAGATCATTTTCTATTCCCAYCCATGAAACCCTCTACTTTCAGTGCCTACAAAGAGTTGCAATTGCAGAAAACAGTCATTTCCAAGGTGTGCTAAGAGTTGCTGAGATGAGCTGCCACAAACAGCTCCTTGCAATGTCAAACAAATACTGTTGTCTGAAGAAAAAAAAATATCAAGAATTGTAATGATGCAAGTTGTTGAGCATACAGACTACCCCTTCACCTATCCACACATGTTTATCCACAGATTCTGGGCATAAACCAGGAGCTCTCTGGTATTTCTGGTGTCCTGCATACTATTCAATRCTAAGCATTGGTGATAAGTCTTCCACTGGCTGCTTTGTCTTATAGAAAGCTTTTTTATTTTTTTTTTCTTTTTTTCCCCAGACGTGCACTGCATCAGCTAGTCTCATTTGGTCAGCAGTGACTGTATAGGACAAGCATCATCTTCTCCTCTCAGCTATCACTGTTACATTCTGGAAAAACTTCCCACAGGACTTATGGGAGATTTATACCTCAGACCTCAACAGTTTTATGCTGTATCTGTTGCCTATTACCCAGTGGGCTGAAGCAGAATAAACTCAATATCATGTGGCAAAAACAGAMCTCAAATGCTAACTGAGTGTATGAGACTGAGCACTGCCTTTGCATTTTGGAAACACTTGACTGTTTATTCAGTGCTTGGATAAGCTTTTGGGATGMCTCTTGGAGCCTCCCAGTCCCAGATGGGACAAGAAAGCTCTCAGGAGCCTGCTGCACTGACTCCTGCTGTGGGCTCATGGAAAACTTGGTCTGGCTCATATTGCTGCTTCTGTCCCTTCATGGACCTGAAAAAAGCACACAGCCTTTCCTATTATTCCACACATCATGTGTTATTCCACACATTATCTCTGTGACATATGCAGTCCAGTTKAACTACTCATTGAGTAGAGAATATTTACTAGAAAGGGTGCAGGATGTAGAATATAGTTTAGATATGAAGCAGACAAAATTGCTGGTTGTTTCACTCCTGCTTCTAGGACACCACAATTTAGGAAAAGAAGAATGAAGCCRAAAAATGTTAAGAGCGTAAAAAGCCCGGGGCTTCGTGCCTGTATTTTAACTTTGCTATGGGCAGAATTTTGGAGGAAATTGCTAAGGGCTATTTGCCATATATAGGAGAAAGCAAGGAAGTGTTGAAAAGTGCGTTCAGCCATACACCCTTCCCCAACAGGAGAATTTCTGGGATCTGTTTCTGAAGCAAAAGCTCCACTCTAACAGGCCCCTAGTTATTCTCACATAACCCAATACAGTGAGTGGCTGTCCTTGAGGTTTCTCTCCTTGCTGCTTTGTTCATTCAGCCACAAAAGATATAGAAAAGAGTTTCTGTTTTCTTGTTTTCTGCTTGCGCTTTTAAACTGAAAGACCATCTCTATGAGAGGAAGCTTAATTGAGAACAGTAGGGATATAACAAATGAGGCCATTTGTCACCTCTCTTGTTGCAAGGTGGCTGCTTCCCTGGCCCTGCTTACCTGAGGAGGAGCCAGGCTGCCCTGCAAGCGACAGGCCCATGCTGCACTGTCCTGCTGTCAAGCTGCCGAGACCTCCGCTCCGCAGTGCCTCATGCCATGCTCGAGCATCAGGGTTTGCAGCAGGGCCACTGACACAGCCAGCAATGAGTTATTAAACAACAGGCAAGTCCAGCTTCCATACTTTCCCAATATTCTCTTTTTTTTCTCCACATAGAATCATTATGGTTGGAAAAGACTTTCCAGATCACCAAGTCCAACCATAAACCCATCACCACCATGTCTATGTATATATCTGTAGGTTGTCCTGCTAGCATGGTCAGAGCGCACTTGATTTTTTGCCACATGAGACTAAAGAGTAGTTTTGGGTAGCAAAGATGAAGGAAGGTCAAAGATGAGTGCTGCAATATGGTTTCCATTATTCACATCAGTGCTGGGAAAAAAAGGCCTGGTAGGCTGAAAGCGGGGTGAGGGAGAATAAAGACATGTGAGAAAGCTTCTTGAAATCAAGGAATAGGATTTAATCGACTACCGTGAGTTCCAGATCAGATTTGAACTGAAGCACAATCACTTTGCTTGTGTGGATCCTCTTTTTCTTAAAAAAACATCTCTAACATGTCACTTTTGGAAGAAGTATCTAATTTCCTTCAATCTTTCACCAACAGTTCCTTCCAGTACACTTTTATCCCATTTTTCTTATGGATATTCATTTCCCAGTGGGACCAAAAGAAATGGATTTCATAATAAGGTTTTATCAACTAGAAAAAAATAACACAGACCCAAAAGGGGGAAAAATTGTTTTGTGAAGTATAATCTTCTAATTAAGTATAGAACAGAAATACAAAGTTCACTTGGGGACACCTTATTCTTATTAAGGATGCTAAAGTGTGGGTATTTTCATTTCTCTATAGGCTCCCACAGTCTAAGTGTGTGTCTGATGCCAGTGCTGCTTTGTTGTGAACTGTCTCTTTTCTTTTCTGAAAGGCTTCGTRTAAGAATTAGGACTGGACACGATTGTCGATGCCAATAGGAAATGCACTTGCTAGAGGTGCTGAACTTATGGCAATAAACTAAATTAGATTCTCTTTCTACACATGGGGTAGGAGAAAGAAACAACCCCTTGCTGTTAGACAGAACTTTTCATAAAGAAATGTTGAAGTGTGCTAAAACCAAATCCTTATTTATCCACCAGGAAGCCAATGCAGAGAGCAATGATCTGACTTACCAGTGGGTCTGAGATTAGAGCTTGGAGCTCCTGAGCACAGCAGCCTGAGGCCACTCTGCAGAGAAATGAAACAATAGCTGGAGGTCATGCAGAGCTGCAGAAATTAYTTTTTGCTGGTAATTTTAATCCCCCCCAAAAACCTGCCATTTGTCTCTCAGAATTATCTATCTATCTATCTATCTATAAGTGTAGATAGCTATTATTTGGGAGTAATACTGAACAAAATCTCAGACAAACATTTTCCATTATTGCTATCCCTAGATAAAAGGGTCACTATGTGAACTGCACTGTTGTGCTCACGAAAGGCTGTGCAACAAATCCCATTAAAGACAATGAATTTTCTGGGGCCTGTCTGATGAATTTATCAGGCATGTGACATGGAATCTCTAAGACTGTAGGGGAAAAATTAGAAAATCTCGTCTGTCCTTACAGCTGTAACCCAGAGGCTTGGGATCTTCCATACAGGAGATGTTAAAAGAAGACACTGTATGGAAATGAATAAAGGGCATTATTTTTTTCTTGAATATCTAAAAGTGGAAAAAGTGACAGTAGTCAATGGGTTAATGAATTATAAATTAATTCTTGACATCTGCACTGGCAAAAAAAATGAAGATTAAACTCCCCTAAAGAATCAGGACTTTCATTAAATTAATGAACTTCAGAAGTGATAAATTCTAATCTCTAATGTCTCTACATTGTTCCAAAGCTTCTTGATGGGGCGCAGCTCTTACAGGCAAGCAATGAAGTGATTACATTAGATAAATTGTGACTAGTACAATGATCTGCCGCACACCAGGCATAGCAGTGATCTTGTGTACTGGATTATCCTCTGCCTGCACAAAAGGGGTCAGTAGCAGATAAATTAAATGATGGCCTGCCAGAAGAGTTAATAAATATAACTCCCAGCTCAGATGCTCAGTTCTAAAGGAGCAGCCCTGTGCATTCATTAGTCACTTGATTTCTCTCCAGAAATCCTCAGTAGAGGTAATGTCAGCACATGGTCAAAAGGAGGGCAAAAGAGTGAGATAGGGGAGCAGCACAGTTCACTTCAGCAGATGTGTGTAGCTGATTTAGCAAAAAAAAACCTGGAAAATAATATTCAAATGCAAGCCTCTCTTGCCTTTTAGAGCTGAATCCAGGCACGGCTGTATGCAGTAATGGAGAAAACCCCACAACTMGTAAAACCATCAGGTGGCAGCTACTCTTGGAGAGCCCATTTGAAAGATGAGGCTACAGGAGTTTTTCGTGAAGCTTTCCTGAAAACTCAGAGCAGAGGATGTGTAAATGAAGGGAAGCAATCCATCATTTTGCTGGTCTGGACGAAAGGTAAGCTAATCATTCATATCACACCTCTTGTTTTCTATGGACTGTTTCTGCAAAAAGAGACTCCTGAAATACTGCATTTTTTTTCCTGTTTCAAGTGCAAGCAAGCCAAAAACAAAACGAAGGACTGTTTTACTTGATTTTAAAATACTTCCACTTACTTCATTTACTTACTCCAAGCAGTTGGAAGAAAGAATAAGCCTTTCTCGCTTTAGTGATCCCTCTTTAAATCCCTTGTAGTAGTTGAATATAGAAACATACAAAGCCAAGCAAGGCCCTTAGCCATTGAAAATGCAGTAACCACAAAGAAGAGGCAGAACAGTGATACATAAAACACACTGCAAATACAAAGGGAAATGATTCTGCAATCAGTGTTAAGTGAGGGACATGGAAATGTAGAGACACCTTCTACTCCAGGGCTTTAAATGTTCCTTTTAGAGAAAAAAAAAATCCTCAAATCATCTGAGATGATGAAAAGGTTTCCATTAAAAAGCAGCTGTGGAAAACAGCACATAACCTTGAAAGAGAGGGAGATAGCAAGAAAGGGAGCATCATGTCATGTGGCAGCCTAGCACATTTGGGGCATTAAGCCTTAGACACAAGGTAAAGCCTTATCTTGGACACTGCAATACAACTAAAAAGATTGTCCATTATTGGCAAAGATACAAGAGGCTTTCTCTGACACTTGCTTTGCGCGCAGTGAAGTAAAGTGAATTTGCTTGGGCATTTCTGATTTATAAAGAAAACTGTATGRTATTGAGTGAGGCTTCTCACAACACCTTGGCTTTTCTCTGGTGGAGTCTCATTCAATTACTGCCCAAAGCCAACTTCTATCAGTTCAGGATGGGATCTCCTGCTGGATCAGCTCAGTGGTCCACCTAATCCTCTATCCCATCTCTAGCAGTGAATAGCTGCTTCAGAGAAAGGGGGGAAAACACTTCAATAGGCAGTTACAGGAATACTTTCCCCAGGGAACTGATAAGATCACAGCCAGAGGTTACATGACTGCTGGTGAGGTGAAAATAAATGTAATTAAAAAGACATCAGGATTGTCAAGGTAAATGGAAGAATCTTGATATAGAGATAGTGTGAGAGAGAGGATATAGGAAAAAGAGTAATATTGGAGAAACACACAGGCAGAGATGTGCTACCAGGGGGCATTTTAGCAATCTGAATACTCCCTTTAGCATTGTTATCAGGGCAACAGATGGTAAACCATCAACAGAACATGAAGAAATCCAATAACCTTCGCAACTCACTTAAGGCTGTGACCATAGTCGTTGCCATTTACTGACAAGTGGAAATTAGCAGTGCCAGAATGTAGTGATATATGTATTCTCCTTCTCTACTTTCTGCTGTGTCTGTGAAAATTGTTATTATACATAAATTAATTTCAGTCAGCTAAGTATCACTACCGAAAGACAGGGCAACCAAGGCATTGCCTATAATTCTAAAGCGTTACCTTGAATTCTAAAGTTGAAACATACTCCTTCCAAAAAGCATTTCTGCTTTTTGAATCTTTGGACCAACAACAGTTGAATTTGTTGGCTCTATGTGTGATTCTGACAAGAATCACTAAGAGGAGGCTGTAAGAAAAGCTTTAAGTAGTTAGGCATAACATTTTTATATCTACTATATTTTTTTATAACAGGAACGTCAAATCTACATGCACTTTAAATTGGACTTGACAGAATTCATATTTACAGCTAAATTCAGTTTTATGTACATCATTAGGTACCCTGAAGCTATTTGGTTGAGAACATCAAGGGCCATATAATGATATAAGAACACAAGACCTTTAAAGGTTGCCTAGTCCCTCCCCCTCCCCAAGGCAGGACTTACCCCTATGCTCTTCGTACTGGACAGCTCTGAAAACTTTCAGTAAGAAGTTCTCCTTGTCCCTGCTCTAGGCAAGTCACATCCAGCATTTCTTTCTTGTTTGAGTTGCCTAAATCTGACCCAAGTTCCAGTACCCTGGGGTTCCTCTTGGCTAGATACCGTTCAAGACAGAGAGACTTGGATAGAATTCAGCTGTGCAGCCAAAATTATCTTATAAAATGCCTGAAAAACTCAAGTGGACCATTGGGCTTCTTAGTGGTAATTTACATGCGTAAAGACTATACTGTCTGGACACAGAGGACATAAGCTCACATTCAATATCTTCCTGTGAACTCTGGGAGCCATTTAAATTACATCTGGTATGATCACATAACAATATTTGGAAAATTCAGTATGGCAGTTAATATATAAACAGTTCTGTTTCCACACACACTTAAGATGAAGTACGTCTTAAAATGATTCTTTGCCCTACAATGTTCCAAATGAACATTTGCTTTAGGTAGGCAAAAAAGCCTTGAAATTGAGCTGCTCCTTCTCCATAGAGATTCTCAGCTTTTTTTYCTTGCCATACACACAGGCAGAGGTCTAGGTTTCTAGACAAACTGGTTTTCAAATGTAGGAAAATTTGTGCTTACACTTTTTTTTCCCCTCTTGGACTTTCAAAAAATGGGCATTTTCTGTTCTACTACCTGTGCAGAGGCAGAAGCTCAGCCCGCAGGGACAGTCCCAAGCAGCACCTCCGGAGCTGGCRTGGCGAGACAAGGCACAACACAGGGTGGGTCACCATTCCTGGAGGGCAGGGACAGGGGGTGCCAAGCGGTCAGTTGTGCTCTGCAGTCTTAACAACCCTTGTTTGGTGTTTGCRTTGCAGCTCAGCCCCATCCTCTCTCTGCCAAGACAGGACAGTCTGCAGGTATTTCAGGGTTTTGCTACAGATTAGACTGGGGATTTTTTTTTTCCTCCTCCTTCCTCTTCAAACTGAGTAACSCCTACACTGGAAAAGATTTGAAGAACAGAACCGGAATAAATGTGTCTCTCCCAGGTTTTCACATTGTTTAAGTCAGTGATATTCAACCATCCCATTAAATAAATGTAGGCCCTATTGCATCCCCTTCTGTTTGTAAGCCTTGAATAGAGCTGCCTCATTTCAGAGCCTAACTGGGAACCTTTCAAACGTACCTACAGCAGTCCCTGCATCACTTCTTGGCWTTATTAAAAGAATCTTCTCAAAATAGCAAAGCAAGCAACGGGGCATCGTGTTTCATAGAACTGATCTTTATCTCAGAGATTTTACAATCCAATTTCCTTCATGTATTCTCTGCTCCACTGGGGCCTTTTATGTGAGGCATTCACTAGAATAACAGTGCATTTGTATCTCTTTTGTTGAACATAAAAGCTCAATTAGTATTCCAATTCACTGTCAGCCTGTACCTATTTAATGAACTTTTATCCACTTCCATGTTCCTTAAGTTTAATTAACTAAAACCGAGCTAGTAGTTTAGCATTTATTAAATGCGTTTCGGAATGAAAATATTCTTTCCTTGAAACTTTTTATCAAGAGCCAAAAAGTAGAAATCTTTATGTCCAGCCTAATTATACTGATACKTTATCTTCACTACACAATTCAGTATCGGACCTGTTACCCAGTAAAATGTTATGGCATAGTTTTAAGTGTCCTGAAATTAGATTTTAATCCATCTGATATTCCTAAATGTTGAATCCAAAAAAGATTTCCTTCAAAGATCTAAATCATTTAACATGTATTACATGAGAAAATCTGACTCAAGTAAATCAGAGAAGGATTTGTAGGGACCTCCTCTAAATTCAGCCTTAGTTTCATTAGTYTGCCCTTGACATTCAAATACATATTTCTTACTCTCCTTCTACACACAATTTTAAGTTGCGTGTGCAGGGGGGTTGGACTAGATGACCTCTACAGGTCCCTTCCAACCCTAGCCATTCTATGATTCTATGATTCAGCAAAGGGAAGTTTACCAGTTGTTCTGGCAACATTATGAGGTGGCTTAGAGCACGGTGATGCTTTTCCAAACATTTTGTTGCAAGCTGCTTCAGCCTACAATGGCCTTTTGCAAAGTTCAAGCTGGAACATGGAGATGGAAAATGAGACACTATTGCTCTAATGGCCAACTCCTCTCACATTTACAGATCTGCATTTYGACTGACTAGATCCCACCTTTTTCATGAACACGAGTATCTTTTACTGAAAGTTAGTCTGTCTATGGAACCTATCAAAAGTGAACTGCGCACTCTCTGCTACACTTCTATGCTTAAGCACCCTAAACAATTTAAATGCCTCGTTTAAGAGGCTGGTTCCCCACAGGTCCTTGTAGAGCCAATAGAGAAAGAGAGGGAGGGAAAGTCCTCCCAGATGTTATGCAGAGGAGCAGCTCASATGCTTCTTTGTCAGGAAGCAGTATTCCCCCATGGACCATATACCTGTCCTCCTAATCACAAGAGCAGAGTCCCTGTCTAGGTAGACACTTTGCCCATTTGTGTAGGCGAGCAATGGGAAAGCAGGGCTGTTATGGTGATGCCACTAAACAGTGAGGATTTTCTGCTTTGAGCAGTACCTCCTTAGAATTTTAGATTTGTAGCAGGCTGTCCCGTGGCGTTCTGTTATCTCTGCTTTAAATTGATTTCTTACACTATAAGGCCATAAACTAATGTAAAATAGGATTGGTGCCACATGAATAGAGTTTTGGTTTTTGGGGTTTTTTTTTTAATATCCCTCTGGAGTTTTTATCATTTCTTTTTTTCCCCTCAGTGGTTTGTTTCCCTTTCTACTACTACACAAAAAAAAAAAAAAAAAAAAAAAAAAAAAAAAAAAAAAGTAAAAAAGTTAGCCATAAAAGATGCTAAAGGACTACTCTTGCGTGAGGACAGGAGCTGTTAATATGTCTGTTGGATTCCCTGCCTCGAATTGGTGGGATTTGCACTGGAAAATCTACTTGCCTGCCTGTTGTATGCCAATTCCTTCAGCCAGTGGTACCTGTGGTTAATTGGTGGTTCTCCTCTATTGCCGCAATGTTCAAACTGTTCACTAAGATTTAGGTTTCTAACTACTGGAAGTTCCAGTAATTTCCAGTTCCACCTCCTTTCCCAACAGGGAGATACCTTTAGAATTATTTGAGGCCATATGACACAGTACTTGTGTTCGGAGGGACCACCCTGGCCAGCACATTACTGCAAAATTTGAGAGAGAGAGGAAAGGAGGGGGGTAACCAACAACTTTACACCTCAGCAGAGAAAATGTTTTCTGCTGTGATTTATAGAAACCAGCATTAATCTCTATGGTTCTATACTATACTCACAATAAACAGCTTTGGAGATTGATTAAAGACTCTGACTGCAGCTTTCACTCAATTCCAACAGCTTTTTTTGCTTCATAAACTCAGAAGCAAAAGAGATTATGTCTTAAACAAAGCCCACAATATTCATCTCGAGGAGCATTTGCTATTCCAGTGCTATGCATTAGATTTTATACACGTGTATGTGCACATGTGTAAMTTCAAGCTTTTATTGTAGGTGTAACAAAACTGGATAAATACACAATTTCAGGACCTCTTTCCCCCTTCCTCTGTTCCAAGCTTGGCTGCTGCCAGTGTATTACCCACTGCAAGTGGTTCTAAAAACTCCACATCAGCTCTTCTGTTCATCTTAAGGATGAGCCCACCTTCTCTTTTCTCATGGACCCTGCTTCCAACCCTCAGCCCTCCAGACTCCTGCATCTCTTACGTCCAGCAACGTAATGTGAAACCACAAAAGAGGAGCTGTGCCACAATCATTCACATTATATACAGTATTTGTATTTTTTTYCCACAGCATATGGTGAAAGACTGAAAGTCGTTTTGGTATTAACTCTGATCTAGGCACTCTCCTCTCCACTCTTCAGCAGACCTCTCGGAGCAGGGGTTCAAATAGCTGAGCAGCAGGAGGAGGCAGCCACCGGAATSTCACTGATACGTGGCTTCAGGACTTGGCCCTCAGTGGGAGAGGGGTAACAGATGACTGAAATATTGGTCACTTGGTTTGGTGATGTAATTATGTGATAAATTAGAGCCACACATGGATGGATGCTTGATTAGCAATATGGATTAGAAAAGATCCCTCTGAGAGCAGAAGCCCATCCTGACTGTACCCACACCAGCAGGTAGCTGCTAAATACAGCTAACAGTGAGACAGCCAGAGTTAAATGCTATAAAGAAGCAGAATCATATGAAGTCACTGTATCTTGTGAAGGCAGTCAAAGCAAATGTGCTCCCAGCTATTAAAGAGTAAAACACACGTAATTGTTAGTGAGAAATTAAGCTCCTATCAAGTCAATATGAGATATGAAGACATATAATAGTTAGATGCCAAAGSAGGCATTCCCAACACTGTGAATTACAGTCTTGTTTCAGAAGAAAATCTTTTTCATTGCACCTTCATAAATAAACTGTTCTGATACATGTGATTGGTATCATCAGATGTCAGCAAGAGAATAACACTCCAAAGAAAGAAAATATATGATAATTATTGGAAAGAAAAAAAAAATCCAAAAAGAACAACAAAAAAAGATACAAACCTCTTCCTTTTCAGAGCAAATCTTGGCAAAGGAAACCAACAGCAGCTTGCATATAAGCTTTCCAGAGACTTGGAAAACAGATTGCATGCATGAGCACAGTGCCTATGTCCTGCCCATACCTGGGAAAGGACACTGACTAATTAAATAAACCTCCATTGCACACAACTCTGTTTGATTATTATCAGTGTGTTAATTTTGTCATTAGGCAAAATAAACAGCACATCTTTGCCACCTGCCAGATTTTGCACATTCAGCCTGGCCCTTTCCAAATGTCCTGACTGCCTGGCAGGTGAGATCCTGCTTGGCTCTTCCCCCAGCATCTTGCTCCACTCCAAAAGCAAATCAGGGTCACACAGCTGCAGCAAATTGAGTTAGAATCATCCAATAAAGCCCTAGTTAAAGAGTAGCCATCTAGAAAGATGCTGGTGACATTGATGAATTTGGATGAATATGTGGGTAGAGCACGGGTGGTGTCTGCATTTTGTGGCTTATTNAAAAAAAAAAAAAAAAAAAAAAAAAAAAAAAAAAAAAGGACCAGATTCCTCACATGCCATAAAATCTACTTTACTTCAGTGGAGATATGTAAAAGACATCTCTCAGAGATTCTAGCCCCATCACAAATGAAGGGCAGCTCAATAGATGAAGTTTGAGCTTAGCTCTTTGGGGCTTGTTCCGGATTTAGCTGTGACCTCTTATGTGGTGCCAGCCAGGGCGGTGCAGGTCTGTTGGTGGTCCCAAGCCAGCCTTGGTCTGGGCACAGGCAGAAAGGCTCAAGGCCCATTTGGCAGGACACCGTACAGGCACCTGATAAAATGATTCCTCTGCCCAAGCATGCACAGGAAAATGAAATAACAGCAGTCTCTGAGCTGCTATGTCCAATGATGCTGTGAGCTCCTGATTTGGATCATTCCTGGGTACTAGATGGTTTTCCAGGCAGATGTGTCTGCTCCCATTGAATGCATCACTTGGAGTCACATGAAGGGCTAAGTAGCATATTCCAAGTAGGCACCTGAATTAATATGCCTCTCCCCTTGGTGAATGCAAGTAATTAACATTCATTAGAGCTACGCACATGCATTAAGAGCAGACTCCAGCACTCCAGGGAAATTTTATTTTCAATTAAGTGACAAAAATACTTTAAAGACTGATAACTCTGAAAACAAAGGGCACTTCTGCACCAAGATATCTGTCTGTGTTTAACCAAGTCTGCTCAGAAACTACAGACAAGAGCTTCATATCGAAGCAGTATCACACATCAAGTTAGGCCTTTCAACCATGTTAATTAACCTTGGTGCAGGACACAACTAGGAGGTATTTTTAGACTCCTGGTAGTGTTTCTGCAGGACACTGCACTGGACCCTGAAGATGCCCTGAGAGCTTGTGAATCCCCCAACACTTGGCAGTGCCATGAAGATATGACCAAGGACACTGTTTTTCCACTAAGCTAGACTAGCAGACAAAATGCAGGCAGACGGGTTCTTCTAGACACAGAAATCAAATCGCATCACACTTCCTTAAATTTCCTCCCCATTAAAGTATATAAACTTAATAGATTGACACACCTCAAACTTACACACTAATTTTAATTACAAAGTTCTGCATTTAGAAGTTGGGTAGCGTCAGAACAGAGCCGCCTCGTAGCTTACCCCAGCCGCCTGATGCTTTTGCAGTTTCATGTGCTCCTTCTGTGCATGGTCACTCSCTTATTTCTCCAAGCACTGGTCTTACTGGTGAGTAGGATAGAGACGCCTCAGAGGACATGGGGGTGTTTGATATTTCTTATTAGTTTTGTCATGCAGCATGTGGTTCTGTGCATTATTTACTATGGCTTCAGTGAGGCTCTTAAGGCAGAATCACTCATTTCCTTAAAGACATTTTTAATGATGTTTTCATTGTGCAAACTCCTTTCCAGAGTCTTGCTCTTCCCAAGATTCTTTTTTTTCTTTATAATATCTTTTCTTCTCGCTATTTTTGAGTCTCACCAGGCTGGACGGGATCTGCGGTGCTGGTGCCCACCCAAGTACAGCTGGCTCTGTTCCAAGGCCCAGACCCACTGCCACGGAGGCTGGCGAGTCCCCACGTGCTGGCAGCCACCACCTGCACAGACRGGCCCGGGGACTCACGAGCTCCTCCACCTCTGCCCCTCGCGTTGTGGCGTGGGGCCTGGCGAGCAGCTCCGGTGGCAGTGAAAGCTGTTGTCGCTAAAGATTCTCCCTCATTATTTGCAGTTCACGGTGCTGATAAGGTTATTTTCAAGTCAAGCAGTTTCTCAACAATGTGTGTTTATGCAGATCATTTAAAACAGTAGCTTGTCACATGCTTTATATTCATGGAAACTTCAGAGCACACTTTTTAAAGCCCATGCAATCTGGATTTAATTTGCATTTTAATTAATATTTCAAATGAATTCCCTAGCCTCATTTATTTATTTATTTGAGCCTTTGAGAGCAAGGACCCTATCAAAGTCTTGAAATTAGGAGGACTGGGATTTCTTTGAGCACAGCTTTTATTTGGCCACGCTGTCCAAGATTCTGCTAGCTAATTTTTAATATTGACCTGAATTAGCTGCTCAGTAGCTCGGAGTCCAGCTACTCATTTCCTTTAGGGCGATGGCTGCAACAAACTCACTTTGCAAGCAAGAGATAGAAATATTTGAATTTCCTGTTAGAAAGGATAGCGTTCAAAGTGTAGTTATTAAAAAAGGAAAAAGAAAAAAATCTCTACCTCACAAAAATAATRGGGTCACATGAAGAATTTTATGGAAAAGAAGGCTCTTTTTCAGGGAAGTATTTAATTACATGCTCAGCTTCCTATTGGCTAATGTCCTTAGGAATATAATTAAGATTGGGCAGCTGCTTAAGTTTAAGAAATTAAACAAACTAACAACAAAATGAACAAAAATGAACAAAATGAAATTTTATTCAGCTAAACAGAATTTCAAATATGTTTGAAGCTTCCTGCAGGAAAAAAGATTTTTCCACTACAAGTCTTCCAAACTTACAATTTATTCTTGTTAAAATACCTAATAGTGAACAAGGATCAACTATGGGCTGTTTATATTGGGAAGAAAAAAACCTATCTTTTTTACTGGTTTTATATATAGTGGTTTATATACAGCTAGTGAAATGTAGAATAACAGGATGCAAAAGGCTGCCCTAACCTGCTTTGTGCAGGAATAGAAATAGCACCAACCTCTAACAGTGTTTGAGGGCTGAGAATGTCAGGGAAAATAATTAGGAAATCAGTGATTAGGAAAATTGATGTTATTATCTCCATATCATAGTAAGAGAAACCAAGGCAGGAGAAAACCTGCAGCAGAGCTGGGAGCAAGACGTAGGTCAGCACATTCGTGAACACAGCCCAGCAAAGAGCTGGTCCCTGTCCTGGCTCACTGAGTTTGCTTTAACTGGGGAAAAATAAAGGCTACAAAAAAAATTCCAAATATCTTCCATGTTTGGAGCCTGCTGCAAAACACACAGAGACCCTGGAACTCCTTCCTTCCTTCCTTCCTTCCTTCCTTCCTTCCTTCCTTCCTTCCTTCCTTCCTTCCTTCCTTCCTTCCTTCCTTCCTTCCTTCCTTCCTTCC
>PTEX01000019.1:2874618-2945222 GCA_003342815.1 Eudromia elegans
TAAGTCAGTACTGTAACTAATACCAGCTAATACTTAATGAAAAACACCCTGCCAAAAAGCAGAATTAAGCAAAATGAGAGCGCACACGAGTCACCGCCTTTGAGCAATGGGCAAAACATCCCTCTAACTCCAACAGTGAAATGCAGGAAGAGGCACAGTGGCAATTGTCACATTACATTGTAATGGTGCTCAGAGGTTTTTTCATCATTAAAATAGGAAAACAGTGCTAAATAATGAGACCCATAAGGCAATGGGTTGGGATTCTGAGCACCTAGGGAGAGCAGGACTAACTTTTCCACTGATTCTTGTCTGATCTTGGAGCTTTTAGCTTCTCACTGTTTCCCACTTACTCATCTGTAAAATGGAGATTTAAAGGAACTTTTCTCCAGCACATTGTCTTTYCTGACAGTTTATAGTCAGCTCTTCAGCCTGTTTCCCGTTATTAATAGCTCCTAATGCCTTTGTCCTCCAACCATGTGTATTTTCCAAACCTATGTATCCTAGGGCTCTGCTCTACACTGAAATGACAGCGTTTAGGGATAAGGCAAAAGAAAACTAGTAGCTTTGRTGTCATATGATTATGAATACAGATTTTTAATTGGTATTTTCTGTTGGTTTTGTTCTTTCTAAAAAAATCCCAAACCAACCAACCAAACAACAACAAAAAACCCCCACAAACCTGCCGAGATTTAAGTTCAAATTCTTTTCATATATATTATCGTAAATGAGCAAGTCCAGATAAACTGTCCAAGAGGAAAAAGTTTCTGGAAGAATAGAATTACAGATATTTCCATTGTATGACTGATTAGGGCTTGTTTCCTTAGGATGGGAAGTTAAAACTCATGCATCTTGCCAAATTACAGGCAACAGTTATGTGGTGGAACTGGGCCTCCAGCTGTGGCCATTAGAATTAGACGGCCCTTAAATTTTTGAAAACAGCAAGCACTTTAAAGAACATTTAAAAWAAAAGTGGAAAATTTTGTAGTGTGGTTACACAAAATAGAATGAAATGACACTCTTTTTGTGTTCTGAAAATTATCAGATTATTATTAGATGCTGACATGGGACTAATAGATTCTTGGCAGTAGGTTATATTATCCCAAACACTTTTTCCTCCCTTTGTTTTTCCAACATGTCACTCTTTATTCACAATCATTTATGCTTAAATGTAAATAAATGAAAGTGCCATAAATTAATTCCATGTGCTGCTAATTTTTTGGTAAAATATGGATGAATGAATACATCACCTTTGTCCTTTTCAATTAAAAGCCTTCTATTAGTTCTAAAACCCATGGCACTTGTCAAATGCTGCACAGTTTGCTTTCCAGCAGYGAGGAAAAGCAGCAAATTACAGGCCTGTGGCTGTTAGACCAGGGTGCTAATAGCCCCTTCTCATTCATATAACCCCCATGGGAGTTCAGAGGACTGTTTTGAGGAATATGGCTTTAAGCTGGCGCTGTTGACAGCAACTAATCAAAGTTCAAGCAAAAACATTGTGGGATGGAAAAGTGGGATTTTCAATTATAACATGTACAATCTGCAAATTGGCCCCTTCCGAACGCTGCGTGATCCCTTCGAGGTGCACTGTGTGAAGGAGGGATGAGACAGACAAGGCAGCTAGGACTCGGTGCTTTGGTAGATCCAGGTGTGGCTTCAGTAAAATGGAAACAAGGTGCGAGTCACATATTATGATTCGAGAAAATTTGGTGCAGGCAGATCAGGAATATACTGCATGTCTTAGTTCACAGTGGAATCTACTCCTGATGGTAAAAGGAGCAGAGATTTTCTCTATAAAAATACCACAGATTTTCAGAGAGAAAATTATGGTTGATTAAGCTGTGTGCCACACTGGGAGTTTGCAAGTGGCAGAATGTCCCTTCCTTCCTTCTTTCCTTCCTTCCTTCCYTGAGGCTAGAAAAGGCAAGGCGAAGGCACAGGAGAGATGTCCTCTTTTCCTTACACCTGCTTTGGCTCTAYCCTACTGGTGGATGCTTASTGGCACAAACAAATATGATCGGGAATCCTGTGCAAAGTTGTGGCACATAAGAWTCATTAAAGGAAATTAAAATGGTAAAATAACTAATTAATGCAATTCATAAAGTGCTTAAGTAATGTCTTTATGCAAATCGGCCTGCTTCTCAGCAAATGGCGATTGCAAATGTTCCTTACAGTCTCTCATTGATTAATGCTTAGCTGTAACAGGTCCCCTTGGGTGCAGGGGCTTTTTGTCTGACTGGTGCAGGGGGATCTGAACGTACTTTTGTTTTGTGCTGCACCAGTTTTGAAGGATCACCACGCTGGCACAATTTTCATCGCAAATACTCACCCTTACCAAGCTGACTCTCCACATAATGTGGATGATATATTGCTGATGTTAGTCTATTTTTTTCATGTGAGCAAGCTGACTTCCAAAGTAGCAGATGTCTAATCTCTTCCAAGCAAAACTAAATGAGTTTTTCAGCGGGCACCACTAATAATCTTGGCCCTCTGCAGTAACATGCTTGTTACATAGTGGCATTTGAAAGAAATAGTATGGRGATGTCTTTGTCAGTGTGAAAGGGTGTCATGGCACTTACTCATCACAGCAAAAAGCTGACCCAAGTGGAAAAACGAGGAATGAAGATGAAATAATGAGTTAAGGAGTGGTCACTTTACAGCTCAAGGTTTTTTCTTCCCTGTCAATCTATGCTATGGGCTGGGGAAAGTTACCTGGACTACAGTCACACAAATGGTTTTATGTCRCTGATTCATTCTGATATACACTGATATATAACCATTAAGATAAGGTTTGTGARAGAAAAGGAGATGTTCCAGGATTGTCTTCTGTGTGATGCAAGCACATTTCMCCATAAAGCACGTTGGTCAAAGGTTTTCCCCACAGTCTCACTGGTTTTGCTTCTGAAATACAGACTGCTAGTTAGCATCCTCAAAGGCAGTGCTGCCAGGAAGGATTCGCTATAGAGATGGCTTTCTTTATTAGCAAGGCAACTAAACTTGACAGCAAAAGCTGTCAAGGAGAGGGTGATGAGTTCTTCCTGAGCAGGAGGGACTGACAGCAGGTGTCCACTGTGTGCAATGCTGGCTGAGAAAGGCCACAAGAGACAGAGATGCTCCCGCTGCTGAGAGGATAGGGGTAGAAGGAGAGAGACTATCAAAGGACAGAGAACAGGGGAAGAGGATGGGGACAGCCACACAACAAGGGCTGTTTGGAAAGAGAAGAGGCTATTTGGAAACTGTCCTTAATGTGTAGCATGCTTTTATTTTATTCTATGTGAAAAAAATTATTGAAGCCTCCTAACAAGGGATTTTCTTGAGCTGATTGGCAAAATTCCTGACCAGCTTCATTCATTTGCAGCAATTAGATCACCTATGTTGGTCTAAAAAAACACAGAATAGRAAACAATAAATAAAACTTAATTTCAGAAAATTATCAAAGCTTTGTAATATTAAGTCAAATATTAAATTGCTTATATTTATATAGGAAGGATAACTAGTGGGCTTTGGTATAATGAGAGGAGAATTTCTGTAAGATGTGTATCAACTTTTATCACTGTAATACCTGGGCAGATAGGTCTCTTATCCCTGCAATTCTTCCCTTTCTCAGAAGGGTAACTGAGGAATCCTGTCTCAGGTCTGCAACCTCTTAAATTCCCCTGTAAATAGTACATCTATGGTACAACTATGTACTGTGTACAACTATGAAGTTAAATGATTCATTGAAGATCACACAGAGGAAATCTGTGCTCTTAGATTACTTCTTTAAAAACCTGAGCTTTTGCCTTTTCTACTCAAGCAGAACTAAAGTCTGAAGTCTTGTGCCTGCTCTCATTTCAGATTTTTTCAACAAAGATAATTTCTAAACTGTAATTACAGGGGATGAACCTCTGCTCTGTAGTATCACGGAATTCAATATCCTTTGATAGGACTGTTCATCTGTAACTGATGTCAAAATGAGAGTCTATCTCAGACACAATTTACATTGGCTTAATTAAAATATACCTTCCATTAATGGCATGTGAGTTGCTTTATATACAAAATGCAACAAGTATATTTACTCATCTTATCCAAAAATAGGTCTAGTATTAACTTTTTCCCTGTGGAATCAAAACTCAGCTATGCTGACATAAATCCATAGTAATTTTACTGAGCTATACCAAATTTTAAGAAGTGTTATTGAGAACATAAAATTTTTCTTATAATAAAAAAGGTACATAACTAAATTGMAGGCTTTTTTTTTCTGTAAATAGAGGGATAAAAAAGTGAGAAACAGCTTGAAAGCAAACTAGATGTTCAGCAGGCAGTTAAAGGGTATCAATATTTCTTCATTTTCACGCACATAATAAAATATCCATATCCAAGAAACAGATATAAAATTCAAAAACAGGAGGGCTGTCAGACAAGGTCCAGTATTTTTAGTAAGTGGAAAAATWGTATAGAAAGAACCACATTACAATTAACTCTTCAGAAGCTGTGAAAAGGGGCAGGAGCAGCCAAGGAGCATTCTGCGAAGGCATTAGCACTCAACAGTTTGAGTTGKTGTGGCTACAAAAGCAGTCAACATCAGAACTGACCTTTAAGAAAAAATAATAATAAAAGAATAACATTTGATCTGGAAATGTTTTTTTCCCCTCTAATTTCCTTTTAAATATTAAATTAAGAGTCTCTTCTGGATGTTTGGATTAGCTGCAGGATGGTAAGAAGGAACGACAATAATCTTAGACCCTTGAGCAATTTAACAGTTTACACTGCATTGCAATTTACATTGCAGTTCAGAGCATAAAGGGCTGGCATAAGGTTCATGAAGGATAGGCTTCATGCTAGTGAGATTAAATTCCACCATATATTTCCACTTGAGAAAGAGCAACCAATCATAACTATGCTAGCGGGTAGAGGACTTTATCATATATCTTAGCTGCATTAGAAATCTTTTGCATTTTCATCATGCTTATAGTCCTTTTGCGTGTTACCTTTACCAGTAGAGTCTCTCCAATGACCTTTGGAGACACTATTTCTCTTCCTCTCCAGGAATTGCTTTGAAATGGTGACTAAGCAAGAAGGTCTTTTGGTTTCTTCTCTGATTATTTAGTACAATTAAACTTCTGCTCACTGCTTCTGGGTCCCTTACAGGCTGCCTGTTAGCACGTTAGGGCTCCTGAATAAGATCTCCTATCTTACAGCCTTGGAAGAATCTCTTGACCTGCTGACAAAGAAGAAAGATGAAACCAGCCTTGCTGGTTGGGGTCATTAGACAGAGCCTGTTGTCCCAAGAGGACAGGCGCAGGAAGGCAAGCAGCAGCATCCTGGGCAAGGAGATGCCACCTCTGATATAGACTAGCTGACTGCCTGCTGCTGGAGTGAGCATGGAGSTCTTCCTACCCCAAGAGAGATAGAAGGCAAAACTGTGATGTCCCACTTGCGCTCCCAATCCAAGCTGGAGTGGTTTATGGAGCCAAAGTAGAAAACACAATAAATATAGATGATCCTAAGCCAACATGGAGCCATCATCACACTGCTGCTTTGTGCCTATTTAAAATAGTCCCAGTCACTGGGCCATRTTGGGGTGAGGTGGGTTTCAAAACCAGATGTCTGTGCCAGCGTGATGCCTGGCTTCCTTCTGCCCTTGGAGGGATGAGATGAGTCCTTTTGGTGCATGGTTGCTGCTCCTTCTTGTGAGAGCTGAGAAACAGGTCAGAGGTGTAAGAGTTCTGAGTAGGGGAGACATCCTCCTTGGTCGCTCTGTCTTTTCTCTGGCTCCGTTGGCCCTCCATGTGGGTTGAGGAGCAGGGGAAGAACCAGAGCACAGCACTAGAAATGTGAGAGGTGCCAGCATGAAAAAAAAGGCGTCAGAAGAAGCTGGGTCATCAGGAGAGCTTAAACTAAGTGATGTGAAGCCCTCAGCCTTCTTTATGTATAATGCCAAGAAAAATAAATACCAATAAAAACAACAGTAAAACCTTCTATGTTGAGAGTATTTCCTGGCTTACACACATCCTAGGCAGAAATGCCCTCAAAGCCTCTTGGTTCAGATTTATATAATCTCAGATTCTCATGTAAATTTGCACTTGGTGACCTAGCAGCAATCAAGGAAAAGAGGCGCTAACTGGGAAAAAATCCTGCTTTACCTTGTTTAAACGTTCAACTTGTGCTGTGAAATTGCATTTGTGAGAGAGGAATAAACTCTGAAGCCTTTCAGCAGAAATGGATTTCACATATTTAGTGGATGCCTCAAGGCAATTTCTTTTCTTAATGGGGATCTGAGCACAGCTTTAATTTTTCACATTTTATAAGGCTTTTCCTTGAAATTACTTTTTATGTGGTCCTCTCTTAATGGATCCTCCACACTGAGGCAAGAGTAAAAAAAAAAAAAATTCTTAAGAGAAGGAAAAATGGAATCATACTGAGAAAAAGTCACATAATAAATTGTAGATTACAGCAATAAAACTGTCTTTATATTTTTCTTTGATAAATGCATCCTTTAGATTTTGAAGACATTAAGATATTGAGCCAAATCTTTGTTTCTTAAGTGAGCATTTTACTAGAGGGAGAGAAAATCACAGGAATTGTTCAGTTGCAATATTTAACTGTCCCTGGGAACTATGGCAGTTCTGATCTGATATGCTGTTACGCTCCTAGACAGAAATCCTGACCTCAAGAAAGAAAAACAATGTGTTCAGACAGTACCTTCACTTGGAAGAAGACACAAATAGCTGGACCAGGGTTTCAGAGTGTTTTAARATGTCCACTTTCTAACAGTAGAGCAATTATGGTGTATAGTCAAGGCAGAGCAGGATAATTTTTGTTTTCTAAAAGGTTGTGCACAATAGCTGAACTCAATATAACTCTGGGAAAAGAGTCGCTAGTTATTATTGAAGTCATTTAATCTCTTCTGGTTTTGCCACTGGCATTTTACACCACTAGTGCCATTTGATCTCAGAAAACTTGCTTCTTTTAATGCAATTGAGAGATGATTTTACAAATAATAAGAATATAGATAGTTCTGTTATAATAACAAGGAACTTTGGTGAGATGTCTAATAAGAGGAAGATGCATTTTATTTTTCTTAGATCCTAATTTCCCCCTAAAAAATACAAATGTGCAGGAGAAAAGTCCCATTATTGATCTGGAAACCAAGAGTTAGTTCCTAGTCGCTATAATTGACAAAAGCTTTTACAGCTCATTAACTGCAAGATTATGTGGCACAATTCATTAAAATTCTGTTTCACTGAATGCATTTGTAAACACCTTCTGAGAAGTTTATCACCCTTTGCATAGTGCTGAGCTTTCTCTCAGCAGATACATTTCTCTGCTGCTTGGTACTGATATAAGAATCCCAAAATAAGTTATGGCAAAAAAAGTGTTATCTTCTTACAGAAAAAAAAAAAAGAGAATTGTGGTGACTCTGAAGCATAACAGATATTAATTAAATGTTGCTATATTGTTTCTTTTATCCCAACGCATTTATTAACTCTACCATTCCATTCATTTGGTGAATTTGGTGGACATCATTGCAGGAAGAATCTCAAGTTTAGTACAAATGTGTGAATAAAATTTACAGGACAGGCCATATATATACCTTTTTTCCTGCAACAGAAGAAAAAATAACTGCATCCAGCCAGCAGAATCATGAATAATCTCTCCTCCCCTCTTGCCAAATAGATCTCAATTCTCTCTTATCTAGAAGTATTTATCCTGGAGGATACCCAAGCTGCCCTTCAAAGCTATATGAGAGAAGAWGTCTTTTCCCTTTAAAAGGACCAGTGCTGACCATTCCAGCCAGGCAAGCACTTACAGAAAGGGTGACTTTGGACTTGATGATCTTGAAGGACTTTTGCAACCAAAGGGACTCTATGATGGGATAACACAGCATGAGTGAAGAACGGGATGAAGAGCAGCCAGCCACCCTGCTCCCACCCCACTGTAGGAGCAGGAGTCTCCAGATGATCTTCCAGGAGAAGGAGGTATATAGGCTCATGTGTGTGTTTAAGTATATAAACTATATTAAAAGCAAGCAAACATGGCTGAGTGTGTGCATTCGTTTCAGGCAAAAACTAGCAACTCTAGATCTTTTTAAAAGAAATTGTAGGTGCTCATATCTGCCTAGCTGGATACCAAATTGACAGACATCACKAGGCCGGAAGAACTGTCAGGACTGTCAGCACAGGAGAGCACAGCTGCCTTAAAAGCTTTAAGTGCCCCAGAAGCATGGCAAATCAAAGCACAACAGTGACAAACCGAACACAAGTTCATTTCTTGGTTGCTGCTTTTTTATCTTGGCCGCATGTTCTCCTCTTTTCAAGTTTGTTTGCCTTTTTCCCCAGGTTGATGCAACTGTTATAATTACCTTGACTGAAGAGGCTTACTGCCAGCAGATTAAAACACTCTTTCTTTCTGCAAACTCTTCTTCTTCTCCTCTAAGGAAGGGATAAAAGATTCAGGAATGTAAGAGCTCACCAGGAAGGAGCTGGACTCTGCCCTTAGGCTTTCTGCTCTCTTAGGGTCTATGGGAACAGCTTGGATTTCAAAAATGAGCACRTATGGGGCTCTTTTCCCTCCTCACTTAAAACAGATCAGGCAGGATCAGGCAGTAAAAAGATGGGTGACATGCTTAACTCTGTGTCCTCTGCTACTGGCTGAAGTCAGGACAATAAGGGGAGGGTGGACACATCAAAATGTGCAGGTGATAAAGACTTGCACTGAAAGAAAGAKGCGGAAAATAATTTAAATACTGAATCCCTTTGGACATTTCCTTTCATAATCTAAATCTGAAGTTATTGGGTGCTGCAATAAAGGGGAAGTACAGGGAAAAGGGTCTTTGAAGTTATCTTGCCYTGTAACTTTGTGAAGACAGGATGCAGTTTGTGTTATGCTAGCTATCATTCAGAATAACAACAGACTTGCACAGTAAAACAGAAAGGAACCACAAAAAATATGACATGAGTACAGTCAGATGAAAATTTCCTGGAGAAATGGTGCTCTTCCCCCCAAAGAAAACACATTAAAGCAGCCTGCAAAATAACCATAGTGGCTTTAAGAGATGATTACAGTGTTAAAGCCCCYAATCTTAATCATGCTGACCAGGAATTTGAATGAACATCCCTTATAACCTAATATAGCATTTTACCTTTCWTATTACTCTGGCTAAACTTTCTGTATGGAGAACTTTGAAAAGCCTTTATTAGATTCTGAGACAGAAGAAATACTATGAAAACAGAAATTCATACATCAGAAAAATCTCTTTCAACATGAACATAAAGGCCACACTTTGCTTTCAGATACATGGAAGAAGAGCCAGAACCTAGCTGATAAAGCAGAATAAAAGCATGAATTCTTCAAACTTCGATTCCCCAGGAGCATGGAAAAAGATATTTAGAAATTATTGGAAGAAATATTTTGGAGTTTGACTCCTTTTTCTCTGTTGAAAACTTGAAGCATGTGAAGAAGATTCTAGTATTGAAATGTCTCATTTCCACTGGTATTTTCTTAGGCTTGGAAATGGTGCACTATTGAAATAGATCGGGCACAAAGAATCTCACAGAGGACTTAGGAGACAGTTAATAGCTGAACTGCAGACAACATGACATTTCTAAGCCAAAGTCTTTCATTTTAAGTGTAAATTTTTCAAGCTCTAAGGAATGCTTTGTTTTCATTTTTGATGAAAGTGAAAATGACAGGAAAAAATTGATTYGGGGACAGCTTCAGATGTATGCATTCCTAAGACTTCCATACCACCTCAGCACAGAAAGAAGCAAAAGGAAGCCAGCAGTTATTATTATGGAAATAAAAATGCTGTTAATGAAATACTTATCTTTTCTGATTCCTTCTGTATTGAGAGCTSAAGAGAAGGTTGGGAGGGCTGATTTGAATCTAACTAGTTGGCCATTCAGCTGGGATTTCGTGACTTCCACTTCAATTCTATATCAATGCTTGGCTGAATCTTAAAAAAACAAGGTTTGCAAAAACACAGTGCAGACAGAGGACCCTCGWTGCTTGTAACTTTCAATTTGTCAAYGTAAATATTGCTTGTATTGTATTTATTTCTTTAAATCTGAACTGACAACACTYATTCTTTTGCAAAGGGAAATAAAGCAATTGGTCAATTGTTTTAGAGATGCATCTTCCAAGTGAAGGCAATTTTTATTTGTAGATCTCCTCTACTGATACCTTTTCTATTCCTTTTGTGTCTAAATTGTAGGGCCTGATTCTCCTCTCCAGTACCGCTGTTTTACTCCCGCATGACTCCAGTGCTGTATATGAGGTGTCGCTACCAGTGTAATGATGAGCAAAACGAGCAGAGGCTTTTCCCACTTCCCTGGTTGCCTTGCTTTGATTGCATTTCCTTGTTTTCAACAGCAGCCTTTACTTTGGTAACTTGTCTTCATTTAATATTGAATCAGGCTGGGAACAGATTTAGAGAGATTACAGGTCCTTGGAAACCCGGAGCACTAAGAGCGCTGGCTAGTTGAAGGAGGGTGGTAGCATTTCGTGACGATCTCGGCCACTCTCCCATTTCCCCAGATCAACTTCGTATATACCACAACTCAACAATATAGTGTCTTTTTCCATCTCTTCTGTCTCCATATGTCTGTTTACAGCCTTTAGCTCAGGATTTTTGCAAAGTAGATTTGCAAAATAGATAAGAATTCTGTCAGCCARAATGACATTTTTGCTATTATTGACTGCAGTCTCCTGCTCACAGTGCTCAGGACACAAGTGCCTCACATTGCCACTTGGAATGAAGGCCAGGCATTTCCCACTACACCTAGGCTAAAGAATTGTCCTCAATGGATGCTTGGTCTTGCCTATTTAAAATTGCTCCTTGTAGAAAATAATTTGAGATTTAATAGTATGGGTTCTAGGAGGAAGATTTCCTTCCTCCCAGGAGAGTGAGCCAGCTATTAGTGCACATTGTCTCCTTCACTTGTGAATACTAAAACATTAAAAATTGTTCCACTTGCTATAAAACACATATGCAATTCTTAGATCAAGAAAAGAGAGAAAAAGAATCAATATCTCTATACCAAACACTCTCCTGGAAGGCAGAGMGTATAGTTTTAAATCTTGCCCTATTGGGAAATCTACGGCAGAATCAGGAATTTAACCTGTGTTTTTGAGGGCACAAACAACTATCCATAACAAATATCAGACTTCTTTTACCTCTTTTTTTTTTTTTTCCCAGTCACCTCTTAGATAAAYCCATCTCAGTATGAGTCCCTGATAGCACTTACAGGTCTCTATGAAGACATTCAGTCCTAAAAAAGAAAGCTTTCAAGGAGTTTTTCTGAATCTTCTGAAGTTAACTCATTCTTGTAAGGCACAAGAGGTACAAAAATAAATTAGAAATAAATGCCTTGGAGAACATTGTGTTTGAGCAGGAGAAGTTTTTCCTTATGATGGTGATCATATTCTCCTTTATTTATAGTACAGGCAGCAGGCCCTGTGTGTGCTATTTGTTTAATTTAGCTTCACAGCAGAGATGTTTATAAATCAAAGAGTTTTAGTGCCAAACTGACATTATCATGGGCAAAAACTGATTGTGTCTGTTTGTCTAAGATTCTTGCTTCAAAGTCAACCATGCATTTAATGCTTATGAACAAAATGAATGAGCAGACACTGGTGGCCTCTGAGGGACCAACTAGTACCGGTGGCAGTTCTTACAGAGAAGGATCTCCATTTGACAATACCTATTGCCTTTCTAACTGAAATAAGAGTAGGATTTGAAACTYTGAAAACTTAAATAGCTTCATCTTTAAGATTTAATGCTTTAAAATTCTTTATATTGATGCCTAGATTCATACAGACAAGACTGCCTGGATGAAATAGTACTCGCAGAATGAGAAATTTCAGGGCTGATCTAAACTCAAGAATACAAATAGGGCTGAGTCTGATGCCAAAGCAGTTGGGGGAATGAATTCGTTCTTTCATGAACAGTCACCTTTCCCCCAAACCTCTTCATGAGATGGTAAAAAACCAGATGAAGCCTAAGTGTGCTCCCTCGGTGGGATATGAAGGAAGTGTAGGAGTCCTTTTCAACAAAGAGATGCTGCGTGCACTAACTGCTCATGCTCACACATCTGCTCTGGTTGGCAACACCAAGATAATGTTTTTACCTAATTCCTCAGCTAAATATGTCACCATGCTGTTATGCTAAAAGGTCACCCCTGGGAAGGGATGTAAYATTTTGCTTTTGAGGTACATCAGCCTGCACTCTATCTTATCGGCAAAGATCTCTCCTCACCAAAATAATAACCACAATAATGCCATACTTACTTAWTTTTTTCCCCCTTATTTTCTTCAARACTGAAAACACTTTGAAGGCAAGGCCTATGGCCAGCTGGTGGCAATGCTCARGAATACTTTATTTTTCTCTCATGGTAGAAAGGACAATTCTGCATTTTTTTTTAACTTGGAAAGAAAGATTCTTGTGAATCTTGCAATAAAGGTATAAGAGTTCAGTCTCTACCCCATGTTGGCAAGTTACTACTAGTGCAACRGAGTCAGCAGAAGGAGATTTATGCCTGCGGATCGGCTGTTCATTTTCCAGTCTAGTGTCTTAACACAAACTCACACATTCATCAGCAAATTAAACTGAGATGTCAGCCTGAAAACTAGAGCAACTGAAATGCAAACATATGCTTTCTTCCTGGAAGACCCAGTTTCCTCCTAATTCCAGTCCTAGTTTTATCAATATCAATTCCCACAGGTTCTTATTGGCTTCCTGGTATTGAGGAAATGGAGTTGGATCCAATGCTTGACACTTGGGCCTCCATTTTTAACAGATGTTATCTTTTCTCTAGAAGGCCCAAAGAAATTCCCTCCTACCCTGTTATCYCAAAGTCAGATTCCATAGCAATCCCTTCAAGGGGAGACTTGCTAAGTAAAAGATTAAATAAAAGAAAWATCTTCTTAAGTAACAGGGTTAGATTCCCTTGTCCACTGTCCTAATTTTATTTAAATGTAGTACCAAGAGAACCAAACCTCTTTTCAGGACCAGAATCAAATCTGTTGACCTCAGTAACCATTTTGGTCTATTTCTGAGCCCTGCTAGGACTGCTGAAGAATTCTTGAGTTGTTTTGACCCTAAGCAGATTTTCAGGGTAATCAAGGCAGAAATGTCACAACAAAGCTGTTAGCCATTCTGCCTAATTTAGTGACACGGAAGCCATCCGGCTTGATTTTCATGTGGGGTTGTCATGTCCAGTTTCCTCGTTTCTGCTCAATATATTTATACCTCTCAGAAAGAGCTGGTGGAATATTGGAGAGCTGAAACAGATGACATCCGGTCATTTTAATCTCATGGCAGAGGTGAATCCTTTCCTTGCTATTTATGTACTTAYGCACCAAGTATTTTGCATATGGAAAAACTATTACACTGAAGACAAAACTGTATTTGAGTCAAATACAGTTTTGAGACAAAACTCTGTCTTATTGCAATTCATAATTCCTTTCAGCAAGATCTCTTCTGCATATCAAGCCAATAACTGCTAGGAAAAAGAGGAGTGTACTTCAAAGAACAAAAGAGTTATACTGTCTTCTACAGTATTCTTGTCTGCTGCAGGGTCCTTTAATACCACTKCTGGATAACTTGATGGAAGAGATGAGGCTTTTCTCACCCATCCCCAGAGCACCTAAATCAGGTACATTGCAAACCTTTCACAAACTCTCTGAAGTACACAATAAAACATACAATAAAAATGAAAATGGGCAGTAGCCAGCAAGTACAAAAGCAATCTGTCAATGTAAGTCATTTCTGCACAAGCCCCAAATGTTACACACAAAAAGCATACTATCAGTCAAAGGCAGAGGAGCTTGAATGTAATTAGACCCAACAAATGAATCTGAATCTGAAGGAGGGGAATTGGCAGGAGAGCGCTGCTGACGATGCTCATCCCAAGGAGCAGCCGTGTTCTGCCTCTAGTGCAGCTAAATGGGCAACGAGTGTCTTTTGTTTCCATAACAGGAGGCAATATGTGTTACACAGAAAAAGAGGATCAACGTTTGGGGCTTACAAGTCCCAACTTCTATAGGACATACRGCACAAATAAGAAGGTTCATGAGAGACAATGATCCCACACTTAGACCGAAGTCTGCTTTTTCTTTTCTATGTGCTTTTCTTAGGAAGCACAGTCTTTTTTCATTTATGAATATCAAGGAGGAACTTGGACCATGGCTTCTCTCCCCTCTGAGAGAGATGAAAATTTTGGGAGTCCTAACTTAGCAGCATGAGATAGTAACTCAAAACTGAAGTCTGATCTGTTCACTCAATATTTTTTGATTTTTAGAAGCTGGAGTGAGACAGTGGTACAGCCTCTCTGCTGAACTCTTCATTACTGGAAGTATTTAGATTAAAAAAAAAAGAAAAAAGTTTGTTTTCATTGCTAGAATTCTAAATCCAGGTGGGGAGGTTTTTTTTAAATGTACCCTACGTCAGCCAGAAGGCAGAAGCTTAATATAAAGTAATCACAGCATGAATTTCCTCAACTTTCACTGTATATTGTGAATTTTAATGACCATGCCAGTCTTCTTTTTGCCCTAGGAATCTATTGATCTAACTATTAAATTCTGATATCTTCTTCAATTGCTCTGTTTTATTTATTTATTTTTTTGAACAAGGTTTTTAAGCAGCAAGATACATATCACCAGAATTTCAATTATTCAGATGCATTTTTATTGAAAKAATTTTGGAATATTTTCCTAATGTCTTTGAAGATTTTGTATTTCAAGGCTATAGGAGAAACATTTCTTAAAAGAAGAAATTCTTTCTTCATGAAGGACAATATACACATTTATTTTTGTGCTGCTAATTTCTTGGGAATAAGGGGGAAATATAATTTAATCTCTTCTGACTTCACTAATGGATTTCAAATGTGATATGGAAATTAGAACCATGTGTGGCTTGTTGTGGGCAGATTTTATTTTATCTATATATTTATTTATTTATTTTCCAGGGAATAATATCTGCTAAGTTTACCCATTTCCATTATATCTGCCTGAAATCATGGCTCTTATTCAGATCTTCAAAATTTCTCCACTCCAACTTAGCCACGAAGCTGACTCCAATAGGACAAGTTTGATTCTGGACCAGATTAGGATCCAGTGAAGCACAGACAGCATGTGAAGATGAACAAACACAGCAAGAGTGAGTATTGTTTTTATTCATCTTCAAAGTGATTTAGTTCGAGAGAGAGGAACAATTTTGCTTTGCTCTTCTTCTTTTTTTACTTTTCTTTTTTTACCAAGTCATCCTTCCTGCTGACCACCCTACAGAGTTCAATGTCTGCTGTGAGGAGGAGAAAAGAGGAGAGGAGAACTAAACATTTTCAAACTGATGAACTTCTGGATCATGGTGGAAAACAGTTTGCAGCTCCAAGTGCAAAAGCCACAGATTCAATGAAAGGAAGTCGTGTTCAGCAAAGAGTGGTTCAAATCTGTAGAGGCTTATGGTTTACAGGATGCAATAGAAAGAAGGAGCAAGAGCACRAGAAATGGAAAAAGAAGCACAAACCCAAAGATCTGAGGCCAGAGCAATCCAGGGTTTACTAAAAACAAAGCTGGTAGTACTCTTCTATGCAAATCTTTGTTAGAAATGAAGGAAAAAATATTAAAATCCATCTACAATGTTTCACTTATTTCATCATATTTTAATGAAAAGTTCATGGCAAATACTTCTTCACAAAAGCAAAATGCTGGATGGCAATTATTTGAGATGGCTGATAAGGGTATGACTTGCAAAAAAAAATAACAGAGGACTTAATGCAAGTGGAGAGAGAAACATCTCACATGCTGCAAATAGTTTCACTTGAGATGGGTCAAATAATAACAAATCAATTCAGATCTCACTTTAGATCAGGCTTCTTCAGGCATCCTTAAATATGTTAGAGAATGAGTCGATCTCCAGCATCATCTGCATCGAAAGGATGAACCAAGAAGGAGGACTGCGCAGAGCCAGGAGGTGCATGTGAGCGTGAGTGATGCTGCCCCTTGAGGGGGAGCAGGAGGAGGAATCGTGGGGCGCAGGCAGCGGCAGAGCGGCACTGCTGCGATTACTAAGGAAATACAGTCTTCTCCAGCTTCTGTAGAAAAAAAGGAAAAAGAAGAAAAGAAATGCCTCTAATTGGTGGTTCCCCTGCTGCCCCTGTCTTGCTACTCAGCAGTGAAGCTAAGTGAGAAAATAAGATCTCTCCATAACCATTTTCTGCTTCAAAATGAGAAAGGAACACAGAGCAACTCAAATATTGTTGCTGCCTAGAGAAGGGGCAGCGAGACACATTCCAGTGTATTCACATATAACCAATAGGAGGAAGCAGAGAGACAAGAACCAGCTGTAAAATTTGTCCTTTCCAATTTGATTAATTCAATTTACTTTGAGGAATGAAAGTGAAGAAAACAGCAACCCTTTGCTCTCCATTCTCACTTTTCATTACGAGGGCCTAATGAACGTTAGAGAATTAATTTCAGGCACCTTTATGAAACAAAGTGTTTTTGCAGCTGATCTCCCAAAACTGAGAACGGGAGGGGAAAAATAACTAAATAGTACCAGTCTTTTATATCAGTTACATACGTCTATGATGATATGTTTTGCAGGCTACTAAAAAGATTCAGCAATTAGGCCTTGTAAGAAATCATGGGAGGTAAGAGGATAAAGAGACCAGTTCCCAGTTTTTAAACACAAGAAGAGAATCAGAACAAAAAGCAAAATCTCATTTTATTCCAGTTCCAAAGACAGAMAGAAGAAGTGTTTTTACCTTTTAGATTTGAAAATTTCCAGTATATTCTATATTATAGCAATGCTCAGAAATGAATGTAGGCTAAAAATACTAGTATTTTAAAAATAAGCTTACACTGGAAAATMGCTAAATTTAGTGTTGCAAATCTGTGGCATAAAATGTTAATTTGTTCTCATGTTCCTTGGATACTGCCAATATATATTTATACTATATAATTGCAGGGTCAGAAGAGACATGGAGTGACAACTGACTGAACGAATCTCCTCCCCCTTATATATTTTGCACATCTTCCAGTCAAGATATGAATGCATAAAATACTATACCTCTCCAGTCAGAATTAATAATAAAAATAATTCAAAAATATGACAGCTGAAGAATTTTAGACCTCTAAAAATAATTAATAACTTCAGAAACCTACAGAAAACGTATTTCATTAATTAATGGAATATGCCAGGAGTTCTTATATAACTACAAAGCTCTGGAGATATAATGTAATTTCATGCTAGCTCTTCTTGCACTACTTATTGCTTTAAAGTAACTGTATTACTGAAAGTATTTAAGAGAGCAATTGCTCTTGGGAATGTAAAAATCCTTAGATGTTTGTATCTAAATAAACTGGCAGCCCCATTAAAGGCAAGATAAAGGCCTATTATCAAACAAGTGGTAATTAGACTACTGATTCTTTCTGTGTGAACAAAAGCTAAAAAAAAGTATTAATTAGTGATTAATATCACCTGAGATTAGCCTGAGCCAATATTAAATCTAGATGTTCAAGTTCATGTTATATAATATATATATATAGTCAATTAAACAATACAGACTGGTACAAAAATTTAAGGAAGGACAGGACAATGRTTCTGCACCAGTGAAATGTGGGGTTTGCATGCTTTAAACTACTGGGCTTCTACACTTTATTGTTCTTCTCAACAGAGAATTAGAACTAATCTGCTTCAGGCTCCAAAAAGATTATTAGGTCCCATTTCACTCTGGTTTAGTTGCAGACATGAAAAGCAAAGTGGGGATGTTGCTCACCATGGGTGCAGAAAATTCGCAGCTCTCCTTCCCATGTGGGCATGAGTTAATGGGGGCAGTTCTCATCATGCCCGTGTCCACGAGCACCTCAGGTTGTAACCGTTGCCTTAACACGATGGTTTTAGTGCCTTCAGTGCAGTTTGCTTTTCTGGCCAGCTCCAGCAGCCCAGGCAAACAGCCACTGCTCACAGTTGAGCCTCGAAGGGACACGGATGGTCTGACCAAAGAGAACAGTTTGTACAGAAAGGGGTTTTTAGTCTGTCATATGTCTTTTATCTTTCAGTTTTTTAAAGACTCCTTTACAGACTTTGCTTCTCTCATAAGGATTTCTTACAGGTTGTGACAACCAGTGGAGTGACACCTAAACCTGGGATAAACAGGTTTGAGCTCGTGTCCGGTTTCCCATAGGACTCCAGCCTTCATTTTCCTTCTCTGCACAAGATAACTGTCTTTCCTTGCCTCTGAATTTTTCTCCACAAATAGCTACTTTAAATTCTGCACAGACTTTGGCTGTATGAGCCAAATACATATTTAGGATGGCTGAAAGCTATTCCTACAGTCACAGCTTTCTTGTTTGTTTGTTTACTGTGGTGTCCCCTATTACTTGCTGAATTTTTTTGGTTGGGGTTTTTAGACTTCTCTTTGCACAAACACTGGATGTAGGAGTGCTCCCATCTTTAAAATGAGAAATGTTTATTTTATTTATGAATCTTACAAGTCCAGGTCCTCCAAACATGCAGAGCAGGAGATGGCATGATAAAATTACAGAAGCAGCAGTGATATCTTCTGCTGCTTATCACGATCTTGTGGTCATGGATATTCCCATTAGCAAGAGGTGAACTATAAGAGTTTCACCTCTTGGCACACACCAGCATTTTGATCAGGAAAAAGAATCACACAAAGCACCTGTTTCTACCCTAGCACTCCGTTGGTCAGACCTGGACAGCCTGACTGTCCATCTCTCCTGGTTTTTGAGCCCCCTTCCTTTGGCCTTGCCCAGAGCCAGGAGGGAGGAGGAACATGAAAACAAACAAGGCTCAGGCCAGGCCCACCCAAAGGGTGCAGGCTGGCACTGCCAGGCGCCCACGCCGTTTGGAGTTGAGGGCTGCAGAGAAAGCAACTCTTTGGCTCCACTTTTGGGTTTAGTTCACCTGCATTTTCCCTCAACTCTTTCATTACTGCAATGATGCCTCTTGGCTGCCTCATCTCTGGGCACTGATCCAGGGACCATATTTGCTGCTGTAGACACAGACTGCCAGTAAGCTTGAAGGCAGCAGCAGCCTCTGCTTCATGATGTCAGCTGACCAGCASAGGAAGGCGGAGAGCCCCTCCATGTCCTGCGTGTGTTATTTGCCTGTGAGGACGGGCTTGAAACAACTGTGCACAGAAAGCATGAAATCTGGTGTATTTACTTTTGTCTGGCAATCCTCAAAGTCGGTTTAGTCAAAGGAGCTCTGAGGTTGTCAGCACAAGGTTTGGCTGGTACCCTAATCTGCCCTGTGTGGGCAGCAGTTGTTGTTCATAGGCAGTACTGTAATAACGCAATTGGAACGGCTGTCCTGGCCGCGTGTGAAAACAGAAACGAGACCAGATCAAATTGTGACAAGAACGGTGGGTCCCAACTGTGCAGATTTTGTGGCTAATAAGAGGGGTCTCAGTGTGCAAGTCACTGCTCCTCGCTCAGAGAGGAGACATGGTCGCGTGAGCTCATTGCACCCAGAAGCTGCCACTCACAGGTGACCAAAAGGCGGCAGGCCCTGACGCGTGCAGAGGTCAGAATGCTTCCTGTGGACACGTCCCAGCTCCTAATAAGGAGGCTCTAAGAGGGCATTGGGCCATGCAGACAGATGGGCAGGAGGATCAACATGCCAGCGAAATTGTGTGTGTTTCAGGATGCGAGTAACTCATCCAGGGATGTCAGTACAGCAATTTGGGCTGGATTCCCACACACGAAACTGAAGGGATATCCTGTCCTCTCAGTACTGCCGCACAGAGCTTGATGAATTAGGCACTTAGCATTTATGTGGTGTTTATATGGCCAAGGCGCTGTCCTGACATTAGCTAATTAAACAGTACAACACCCTTCAGAGAGAAGTACTGCCTCCACTACACTGATGGGAAAACAGATGGGGAAATAGTGTGTTTTGGCCAGCAGTGGCAGAACCAGGATTATAACGCAGGATCTCCCAACTCTCTGCCCTACGCTTATTTCTTTAATTTGCTATGTGCGGAAAGCAGTAATAGCCAAAGAAGAATTTTTCTTTCAAGGGATTTGATTTTTATGCAAGTTGATTTTTACTCCTCAAAAGACACATTTATTGACCTCAGTTAAAAACAACAATTTTCTCTGAATTTTCTGACCATACTCTCATCTGTGCCACCTTTAGTGCATGGGTTTGCATTTGATCACCACATAACAGAACCACTGGTTTTCACCCATGCCCAGCTGCAGTACCTAAAAATAGACATGAAAACAATTTTCAATGAACATTTGCTATTCTATGGGAAGTTTGGAGCCAGAGCTGAAGTCTACTTCTTGGGCCAGAGATGGATGGCCAAGTTGACGTGGCCACATTGCAAAACCATGTCATGCTGCAACAAAAACACAGATTCTCAGCAGATAAAAGCAGCAAAGCAATTTGCTTGGCTATGTGGAGGAGAATTTCTGTCTCTCCAGCATTTCAATCCAACTGCACAAGATGACAACTGTGGGAGAAAAAAGGAACAAACTTTTCAGAAACAGCTCCTCCTACCCACAGACTCTTGCCTGTGGAGTAAATGAGCACAGACTGGACATTAACATGGGAAATCCTGATCAATATTTAGTTGGGAGGCTTGATGATCACTGTATTAGATCTAAGTCTGTGAAGGCTCCTCTCTTGGAGCATTTAAGATGCTGCTTTTAATAACGTGGGCATAAACAAACTCCTTGGATTCTGTTCTTTTCTATAATAGGCAAACTATAATGTTCTTTGCTCTCATGCTGCTTTGCTTTCAAACATAGCACATGTAAACAAATTTAGCAATAAATTATGTATAAGTGTAATAGCAACAAATATTTCTGGGAGCTAACTGGCAAGTTTATGCCAAGAACAAGAATGTTAAATAATTGCTTTACTAGCCTAAACCAGCTTGAATGTATATTTAAACTCTCTGTCTTTCAATGCCTTTTTTATTCAACAGCAAAGTTCTCTGCCCTATCAATAGGGCTAAGATTTTTTTCCATGGACTGAATAAATTTGCCATCATTTTAATTTTATGCACTGAACAAATTAAGAGTAATTGATTTTCTCCACTTTTTCACTCCTTTACCTTCCTTGTGATATACATGTTGTGTTGATGAGAAATCGTTCAGAGCTAAAAGGCCTAGCAGAAGGCTGCTCCACTCACTGTTCAACTTATAATTTCTCGCATTACATAATACAAGTCTCAAAACTGCTGAGAGATTCCTTAAGGTGCTTCCCACAGTGATTCCCACAGTGCTGCTGCATAAAAGACTTGAGGAAAAACAAGCTTTGTTTGCTATGAGAGCTTCTACCTTTTCCTTCTCTGATCCTCAACAGATATCTGAGACATATGCATGGGCTGCTTCCCAGGTGCTGCAGCAGTAATAAGGATGTCTTTGCTGTCTTCCATCTTAAGACTTGAATCTCTTAAGTTGGAAGAGGCTGGCTGCTCTTTATGGGCCTAGGTACAGTCTGGGCTGGGGAACACCCCCAGGCCCATCTCTTGTTGCTAGCGCAATAAACTCCCCACAGCAGCCGTCCATTACCAGAGCTGAGCAGCAACCCAGCCTGGGGCCCAGCTTTTATTCCACCTTTCTGTCACACAGACCACAGGCAGGTACTGTGATACTATTCAGAAACCTCTACTTCCCCCAGCCAGAACTTCTCCTTTCACTGAAGTGCTAATACAGGTACACAGTAAGTGACCCACTGTTATTGGTGAGCGACAGCAATGCAAATTCCCTGCATATGAGTTGATTATCTAATCAGCTGGCATAAGGGGCCCATCTCAGCTCACTGAATAATCATAATTACTCCATGGTAAATGAATTGACATCAATATCTTTCCCAGAAAATGAAGGACTGAATGCATGGCTGAGGAGAAAAAAAAAATAGAAAAAAAAGATTATCGTGCTTCAATAAACGCTGCTGAGAAGGACTCTTTCTGTTCATGCTCACAGTCATTTTCTTAGAGGATACTTGAAACATTTATAGTGAAATATGTAGGAGCTGCCACTGCAAACTCCTTTCATGGTGCACTTTATGCAAATGACACATTTTAGTAATTGCATGAAATAAAAAATAAACAGGGCATGATGATTCTGCTTCTCCGCAGGAGGCAAAGTCCTATAGTTCAACACATAGAGCTAGCTGAACAAAGACCACAAAAATACGCTCGTCTGTCTGAGCAATGGAGGCATCTTATGGATTAGCATAAGTTTTCTAGAGAAGTGGATTGAACAACAGATAGAACATATGTTAGATGTGCATATGTAGGGGGTTGCCACTTCCTAAAAGCTATGTGAAAGCAAATAAACTACACCCTCCAAAACCTTATGAGGCAAATCTCATAAACAAGCAAATATGAAAGTTTGTTATCTGCCCGAACCAAAACTTTCTGATCAAATACCTCTATCTTCATTCTGGTGAAGACAAGGTAGGGAATGTTCTAGCGTGGTAACTCTTCCATGAGTGATGTGGCAGCATGGAGGAAATGCTATAGGATCCAGTTGCCCCCTCATCCTGCTCTGTGTTCTGCACCGCTGTGGAAAAATAACACAGCTTTTTTAGTATCTCTTTACATCCAACAACTGACCAGAGCATCTTTCACAAAAAATAAAAAAAGTAACTTCCTGGATTGAGTATAGAGGTTTTCTATCTGTTGTATGACAGACTCAAGGCCAAAAATAAAAGGATGGATTAAGAGCAATATATTAAGATTATTATTAGAAGATAATTCAAACCAAAGTGAATTGCAAAGTGACTGGCACATTTTCTATGAAAAAAAAAAAAAAAAAGATATTTCTGGTTTTTTATGCGTAGTTTTGGTGCTTGGTTATACAGTTGATGACTGCAAACAGCCTAAATCAAATATTCATTGTATTCTTGTTTTGAAAATGATTCTCCGTTGATATAAAATTACCAAAGCTTTGTTAACATGTAGCTTTTTTACTGCTGCAGTTTTTTACTGCAGCTATATTTCAAGGGAAGAACTATATCCTGACAACTCTGTCTAGATCTGTATCTATAATTTAGAAATGGGGAAAAAAAATGTTGTTAGAAAGTCATGGACAGTGTCATTTTTACAACTTTGTCAAATTGTCAGGACTTCTCCTCCACCCTAGAGATCCTTAAGGAGGCAGATGTTAAGTTTGGAAGGGAATATCACAATTGTTTTTTTTGCCAGAGGCAAAAATAGAGATTGTTGAGCCTTAAAAGTCTGTAAGACGTTTTAACCACCGAATGTGTTTTGGAAAGATAATGGATCCTGAATCAGAGACTTAAAGAAGTGGAGAGCATCTCACATGTACAGAAACCCCATGATTACTGAAACTGAAGTCAGCACAGAGAAAAGAGCAAAATGCATAGATTTCTGATATCAGAGAGCAAAAAAATCCAGGACACAGCTGTATAATTCCTAATCCTGACACCTCAATAGAGTATAATCCAATACCATCAGGTTGGATGCTGACCGTGTGAAGCAAAATGTAGTTACCTCACTTGAAATGACTGGGATAATATCTCTGATCCTTAATATAACACGGAATTTGCAAGGCTTGCATTGAGTTGCAACATTCACAATGAGGAAAAGTTTTTTTTTAGATTGGGAGATTTCCATGGAAATGTTGCCTTTGAACAGGTACTGTGCTACAACAAAAGCATTTGCTAGAACATTTCCAGTGAACTCTGTTGATTAGCTGGCAAAATCCCAAGTTTGTTCTTAAGAGAGGAACTTACTGATTTACATGCAATTTTGCTGTGGAAGAAAAATTAGATGATTTTCAAAAGAGTTATATGCTGAATTTCAGTTCTTACCATGTTGAAGTTGTAAACTGAGTACTCAAGTGACAACATCCCACTCCCTCTCATGTCATTTCRCTCCTTTCTGAAGGATAACAGTGAAGCTGAGGCTTTCAGATAATGTTTCAATTAGCTGCAGCTGAGACTATGGAGCTGCGGTAGTGTTTGGCAAAGGAAGGATTTGTTTGCTTCAGGGGTTGCTGGTAGCCAGGATAGGTGGGAAGAATTTCTTCTATGACCGAGTAATTTCATGCCCACTAGCTGAACAATATTTCTTTGTTTTTCATCATCTCCAAGCCAGGCATTGGCCCAGCCTAATGACTTAAAGCACTACAAAAATGGAGCATCTCAGCCCTTGCATGAGGAAAAGCTAATGTCTCTCACTAGCAGCTGCTTATAGTTAGATGCCACCTAAAGCTTGTTGGTGCTGTATGGAGGCACATACATGTTTTGATATCTCAGCTTAGGGATATATATCTCCATATATCTCAGGTATATAGGGGTCTGGGAAAAAAATATTTCTCTGGTGTACAGACAGCACAGATTGCCTACAACTTTCGATGCTTAGTGCAGGAAGAGCCATCTTTGTGTAACTCTCCCCTCTAGTAACATCTGCTCTATTTGGAAAACCCTCCATCACTCCATGGGATACAACACCCAGCAGGCCAAATTACGTGTGGGTGAATGCGGAGTAATTTATGGTGTCTTTTGGGTGAGCGATGCTCTACTCTGGTGGCAAGCACTTGGCAGTCATATAGAAGCTATTCAAACGAACTTAACCACTCCACTTTTTTTTAAATAAAAAAAAGATAAAATAAATATTCTGCTGAGATGGCTACAGGAAAATCAAGACAGGTTCAAGTCTGCAAAGCTCAGATAATTGTTCTCGTACGTAAGCTGAAAAATAATACTTCAAAAAACTAAGCTGCCTGACAGAGAGCTCTATATGTGTTTAGGACACTTGTAATACAGTCTGGCAAATCTTTTATCTGCCACAACATGGAATCAGCATAAAGACAACAGAACAATTTAGCTTCTAGCATAAAACCCGGAGCTATGTGTTTTGCATAGAACCCTCCTCCAGGCCAAACCTCTGCTCCTTTTCTCCTTCACAGACCATCCTCTACATCCCACTGCAGGAATCTGGAACAAATTAAAAAAAATGAAAGAAGCTTCACAAGTTTTGCTGGCTGCTTCTGCCTTTCCTGCTCGCCCACCCAGCCACCTCCACATCCCCCAGCTTCTCAGTCCCGGGTATTTAACACTTCTCCCCTCATCGCTCGTCCTCCAGTCATTCCTAGCCATGGCTTTGAGCCAGCAGCTGCTTTCATAACAGAGGACAGTAAGGAGATGCTCCTGGCCACAGGAGCTTGTATGATCCCACATCCCTCTGCTGAAGTAGGAAAATATCCTGTTTGACAGGTGAAGTATAGATTTATGGGTTTAAACACAGATGCCCTACTATATGGAAGTATGTAAGCACTCCATATGCACCGTTTTGAGGCACTTTGTATTTTTAAAGATCTGAGCTAATTTTGTGGAAGATCACAAGCTGTTATTTGACAGAAAGGAAGATAGGTCTTTTCTCCCTGCTCATGAGAGTTTTTAAAACACTTGAATCTTTCCTCTCCTGTCTTGTGGATTTATGTTGATTGTAAGAAAGAAGCACACAGAAAAGGTGCACATACTAACTGAATTTGCAATAACACTATTTCCTCCTACAACTGAGGAGAAATGGGTTGTAAATGTGAGTTTGCTTGCAAGTTTGAACCCGTCTTGGAGACATGCAACTCTCTCTGGAGGTACTAGGTCTATGCAAGGTCAGTAGGAATCTGATAATCCCAGTCCTAAATATTATCTCCAACTCTAATTTACTCTCTAAACAGAATAGAGAGAGAATCACCTTGTTGAGACATTATAGGAGAACTAGGCAATTCGCCTGTAGGGAGGAACTGAGCAGCCAACTGAAGTTCACGATTAGGTCAACAGCCTGTACCGTGAAGCAGCAAGCTCTTGGTATCCAGGGATTTAGAGCCCAGTGGTAAGGTAGATCAGCCAGCATGCTTGTATGATTTGGCTCTCTCCTGTCTCCAACTCTCAGAAGTTGTAGATGTCACCATGGATTTGTTGTTACTTACTCTGTGGTCTCAGCTGGAAGTTACTACCTGTCCCTCACAGCTCCAACTGCCTTTGACTTTGATCAGATATTCAATGACAGCCCCAGTCCTAAAGCACTTGCAGTCTAAGTAGATGCAAGAGATATAATCTGGCTTGACAGAGGGAGCCTACAGTACCATCATCTCTGAAAAGGTGTTCAGCACTCTAGAAATCATCCCATGGGTTTAAATAACAGAAAGCAAAACTGGGCAGCTAAAAGCCTTCTCAAGCTGGCTATATTTCTATGTGCCTTGTGTGGAGCCCAAAAAATCAAAACTGGCTGCCTCAAACATTTAACGAAAATTGTCCAAGGACAAGACAGAGAATTACCAATGAAAAGTAATTGTTTCCTATGTCTTAGCCCCATGCTTCCATTATTTTGGTTGTAAAAAACAAGAACTACAATTTTGCTTAATCAAAATGAATTATTTTCAGTTCTCTTATCTGAAGGTCTACTCTTACAGCATTTTTAGCAAAAGAAAGGAAAAGCAGCAAGCTGACCTCAGGAGAACCACAGTATTTGCAAAGAGAAATTGTGTAAGGTTGTTCTCATGCCATCCTTGTATGACATCCTTGTATGACACTCCTTTGGCACTCAAATTTTCACTTTGGCTCAGCTTCAAACTTGAACTGTAGCTCAGATATAATATAACTCCAATCACAATCATTTGACCTCATGTGAAAACATTAATCTTAATTTTTTAAGGCATCTACTGCACTATAAAATTGCTGTTGGTGACAACCATTCCAGGACACGATTGTTCAGGTGTTTGCAAATATTTTACTGTCAAGCTAACTTGGACTCACCATCTCAGGACAACTACTTGAATTTTAAAAGACTAAAGGGGACATGATGATAATGCTTGTAAAATAGAGGATAAGACCTCTACAGATAGACAATCTGGATTTTGTCCTTGGCAGACCTAATTAACAGGTGTCAAAAAAACAAAAACAAAACAAACAAAAAACAGGGCAAATAAGTAACTCTCCAAAACCAAAACCAAACAGCAGTTTACCCCCTTTCATGTTTCATGTTGGATCAGAGGATGCCTTCAATAGACTTTTATTTTGTTTTAGAGTTTGCTAGTTGTCTTAAGGAGAAACGAAAAAAAAAAAAAAAAAAAAAGCAGTGATTCTGCAAGGTTTTGACTCCATGTGTGTGCTCCTGGTAGCTCACACAGGGACTGGTACCTCTTGCACATTTAGACCAGCTGTGTGCAGTGTAGACTGGAAAAAAAAATGGAGAAAAAAAAATGCTGCTTCCATCTGGACAGAAAAACTAAAAAAAGATCAAGCAGAGCTCAGGCCTGTCAAGCATTATTATTAATAAGAGGACCTGACAGCTTTTGGCTTAAACTTGTCCATTTCAGGCAACGCTAGTCTGTTGTTTCTACAGTTTGGGAAGGGAGGAAATGGCACACACAGCTCTCCATGGGCTACACTACAGCTCTTGTGCCTGTCATGTGTCAACATACATTAGATTTTGTTGTCTGTTGGGGAACTGCTGTCAGTCTGATCACTCAATGTACTGATATTTACAACTTTACTAGTTACTTCTGGGGACCTGGAAGGCTGAAGAACTGGTGATAACTGGAGGATGGAAGGGAGGTTCACACAGCCAGGGTTTGGATCAGATGCTTTGGTTGTGGGACCTTGGATGTCAGGCTCCTTTCATCCTCCTGACCATCTCCACTCATTACAGCTAAGAGAAGTTGATTCCCTTCAGCGTGCTGTTGTTACTGGAACAAAATACCAGGCTAAAGTGACATTGGTAGGGAAATTCAAGAAGGGCAGGTGAAGGTATGTGATCAGCATTGTGGCATTTACTTTCCAACTACTTCTTGAATGGCAACCTTAAGACACGTGAGCTGAGTGTACACTGACCCCTCTGAAGCCTCAGCTAGGAAACTGGTCCTGCCTTCCAGCGGACACATTTCCCTTCTGGAACAAGAGCAGTAATAGGCACCCTTGCTGTTTTACTTTTTTTCTCTCTTTTTTATTTTTTTGAAAATCACACAGCTTCCAGTATTTCATCTCCTCTTATCCACCCACCGTATGCCATGAGACCAAAATTATAACAACATTTCTACTATTATTATACAGTAGGATTTCAGATATCTTTTGAGGCTCCAGTAAGGAAGCTTTAGTGTTTTGTTAGGTTTATTCCAATGTAAGAAGGTTGTGTTTTCTAAGAGGGGTTAATGATTCTGTGTTCCCTTTTTATGATTAATATAAATGCCCTTCAGGTCAGAGAGAGAGTTTGGTCATCACTTTCTCATCATCAAGTCAGTTCTTTCTCAATGTCTCAAATAATAAAGAAGAATGACTGAGAAAATATTGCACACTCTTACTAATAAACAACACATCTAACACTCATTAAAAAAATATATTCTTTGCATTTTGTAGGCAGAAAACCTGCCAACTTTTATTGCAGAATTGTAATGTATGCTCAGCATTTAAAGAATAAAATAATGAATATAAATCACACAGCTTTTTATGCTCAGGACATTCTGTACACGCAATCAGGATGAACCTTGCTGTGCTCACACGCCTCCAAGAGCAGAGGAAAGGATTTCAGGAGAGCACACAAAGGACAGACATCCAGATCTCCTTAGTTTTCAGTGATATTTTGCCACCTAGCTATTTTTTTCTTTTTTTTTTTTTTTTTTTTTTCTGGAAGAGGGCCTATCCAGTGATTGAATTTTGTTAGAGACAATCTTTGGTGATTAAGATCTGTTGTTAACTTGATCACAGCTTCCTGCAAAAACATGGGATATAGTAAAACAAAGAAAAGGAGATTTAGAGACAGAATCAAAAACAAAATGAGCACAAATAGCTCACTATCAGTCAGGCTTTTCTACAGAGAAAAGAAAAAAACACACATACACAGAGGTTATTTGATGAAACATTCACAAAATAAAATAACGACATAAAATTGTAATAAATTACAGTAGCATAAAGATGCACCAGAAGAGGAAAAGCTCAGCAATTCTGGTGACTGCCCTGAAGAATAATGGAAACAAATCTCATTACAAATTTCATGTGATGCTACGTACTCTACAACATACAGTGGGAGCAGGAACACGGAATAACTGGCACCAACTGTACTTGTATATTATTATATTTGACACAGTACAGCATGAAGCAGCTGCAAACTGAACTAGTAAAATAATGGCTATGTTAATTCATTCAGGTTGTATTATTTTAAAAAGTTAATAGCAAGTTACAATAAAATGGCAGAATAATTTTATTTGTAAAGGACCTCTTGGAGGTCAGATATTTCCACTCCCACTCTCTCAATACAAACCAGAGCGAACTTTAAGTGAAAGAATGAAAAGAAAGAAGATAATTCTGTTTTATTCTAGAGAATGCCTAAATATGCTTTTCTTCTGAATTTTTCAATGACCTCTATCTGAAGCTCATTTTCTACCCTTTTCCAAGGTCCCTTTGCTGCAAGCACTTGCACTTCAGATGCAAATCAGGTGATGGGCTAGACCGTACCTGAACTTTAATATTTAACACAGAATTATGGCAACAGCAGTGACTAAAAGTGACAGCTGCATTCTAGCAGATGTGAAGGTTGTGAAATGGCACCATGGACTGTTTTTCCTCCTGTTAGTCTCTGTTAGTAAACATGCTCAGCAAATATTTAGTATAAATCTCTTAAATAGAAGGATGGACCTTGATGGAGGAAGCAAACTGGAATTGTATTTAAAGTGGCAGAAGGGCAATTTACAAAGAACAGAGGGTTTTTTTCATCACAGGGAGTATTTGGCTTAGGTAGCTCTGATAGACAGGTAGCTAGCGGCCACTAGTTCCAGTACCTAGCTAACTTGATCATTATTTCACTTTGTCCTCCTGTGATCTTTTCAGGCTTTATCCCTATTTTCTATATAGAAGAACAGGGCAAAGCATAGGTTAAGTGTCTCAAAATTGTGCGTGGAAAGTTTAACTGAACAAAATTTTTGATTTTTTGCTGTGCATTTCTTTTTCACTACTTTACTATTAGATCATCTTTTAAATTCAGTTTCACATAGAATGAGAAGGCAGCTGCGGAGTTTCAAATGTTATTATTATCAATCATTCATGTATTTCCAAACCTGAGAAAATAATGTGTGGAGAACAATTTAGATTGGCAGACATATTTTCAGAAATGGATACATCACTCTAACTTGCAAGAGAAATACAGCCTAGCTACAAAAATTCAATGCAGATTTTTATCCAAGCCTTCCAAGAGTTGAGTTTTGTCTCAGGCCCTTTCCAAGGACATGGACATTGTCTAACAGTCAGCTTCAAATCTGTGGTATGCCCACTATTTTCCAGGTATAGCAAAGCAAACTATTGGCAAATGGGGTAGTCTAAAGGTTAACAACAGTGAAATGTAGCACGGCATCTAGTAAATGATGTTGACCATTAATTCTGAGATGTGCTTGATTTGCTATAAAGATGATGAGTTTGTTCTTCTGAGTGATTTGGAGGAGGGCTTTGAAAGTAGATTTTCACTGCAGAGGATAATAAATGTGAACAAAGTATGAATAATAAGGAACAAAGCAAACACATTCAGAAGGACTTGGATAATTCATTAGGCTAAGCCTGAGGATAACAAATGTGTTTCAGTGAAGACAGTTATAATGGAATCCAGAAACTTCAGAGATGACCCAAGAGATATTTTAGAAAGTCAATGAAAAAAATTCTCTATTCAACTCTCACTGCAAATTATCCCTGTATTTGGTCTTTCATCCATGAATCAGAGATAATGTGGCATCTAGAGAGTTCTATTCCTTGCAGCCTTTACACAATGGTTGAACTTCCCTGAAACATGCAGGAAAACAGACCCACAACCAAGGGTAGGCTTTCACAGGCAGCCTGCTCTCAGTCAGTTGTAAACACTAGGTTACATTCAACCTCGGCTCAACGAACGGACTGAGTCTCTTTTTGTGATGAACTGGCTTCAAATCTTTGCTGAATCAGGGCCAAAGCTATTAAGTGTCCTGTCTAGAGTATTGAGTCTTGTCTTGAGGATAGTGGCAGAAAATGGAATTGAGCCAAGTTGTTCTGAGTTTCAGGGCATTCTCAGCCATAAAAACAATGAATCGTCTTCTCTCCTTGTAGGCAGCGATAGGTGGTAACATCCTTTCTTAAAAATTGATTATGTTTTTTCAGAAAATGGGAGTATTTTAATAGGAATCTTCTCCTGGGAGAAAAGTCTTACTATACATAAAGAATATATCTTGAATCTGGTGAGAATTGCCTGTGTAATTACAAGAAGTACACAAAGCTAGATTTCAGCCAATAGTTCCAGCAAATTTGCACTAAAGCAAGTGTTTGCAGAGGCAGGCAAACACCCACTGCCTGCAGCAGGACTGAATTTCATCAGGGTGAGAACAGGAGCAAATTACAGCCTTCTATGAGAAAAAGAAACAGAGAGAGAGAGAGAGATAAACTGAAGAACTAGTATAGGAAATAATGAAAAGCTATGCTGTTCTGCAATAAAAATATCTGTCATAATAGTACATGATTTTGAGTTGGAGTCCAAGTGCTGCTCTTTAAATTGGCATAAGTCAAATGTATTGTATGTGCAATTGGCTGCCACCTGGCATGGCTCCATTCATCTTTCCTATTTACAGATCTTTCTTGAATAAGGAGCTGCATTTGACAGACTGTAAAGGACAAATTGCTTCGTGGGTCTCCCTTTGGAGGTACAGACATACAGCCCTTCAGTGGTAGCTGACACATGCCACTGTATAACAACCAGAGTGTTATTTTCTAGGAGAACACTGCATTGTTATGCCAGTTTTGCAATCTACTTTAGCACAAAGAAATGGGCTTTGACCAGGCTTCCTCTTTGCTTAGGCACTGCTGGCCATTTCCTTTCCTAAGTTCCTTACCGGTTGTCCTTCCTCCTCCTATGATGGCTTCTTCAGCTGGTAAATAACTTGGCCTTACCAACTTCTCACCTAATTAACACTTGTGGGAGAGTAATGAGAGCCTGGCCTTTAGCTAGCTTTGGATGTGGCAGATGCACAGGACAGCACATTTATAACCAGGAAGGATATTCTATCTCCAGGAAGCATCCAGACACTTAGCAAAGGCTAAGTGCTATTGCTCTCCTGTCTTCCTTGCTGCTTCAGTGAAGCTTTCTGTATGAACTTCTTCCTTATGTTCCCTCTCATTTGCCATTTGTAACTTAACACATCTCTTTCAAACTGAACATTAATTACCCACTTGGCATTTTCTACTTTATTTTTTCCCCTGCATGTTCTTGTCAAATTGTCGCAACAAATGAAATAAATTATCGTCGTCCACTCATTTATTCATTTAAAAAAATATCAATTTCTTCACTGGACTCAGTCTATTGTATGGATTCACTGGAGGGCTGCAGCTGCTTTCCAGGAGATGAACAGTAGATATTTTATTATCTTCTTCCAGGGTGATTCATGAGGAAGGGCTGCTGTGAGATCGCTCCAATCAGTTGGGGGCATCCCAGACTTAGCATTGGAAAAAGAATCATTTGTTATCTGTGGCAAGATAAATAAACTGAATCTTGCTATAAAAGKATTTTATATGGACTGTCCTCCCTTTTCTTCTGTGGGTACACTGCCAATGGGAATAGGAAAAAAAAAATCTGGGTCTAGGGACCAGAAAATGTTTTGACTTGAATTTGAGATTTTTTTTCTCCTCTCTATTTTAAATGAGACCTGGACACATATGGAACATCATATACCAAAGCAAACCTTTGACCTCTGCAAGGCTGTTGGCTCACCAGCAACCTACGGTGACTCCACTGAAATCCTTTTTCTCTGTGCATGTCAGCAGTGATTTAACAGACAGGTTCTCTTGGAAGGAAGAGTAATGTGGGGTTTGTACCTAGCAAATTCATGTGTACAAGTTGAGCCAGGTACCTTGAGGGCCCTAACGCACTGTGGTGGCTGAATGATCTGGTCTTGCATAATCCTGAGCTGTTGGTGAGAAGTTTATTGGTAGAGGTCCAAATTTTACAAATGCAGACCTGAAACATAGAGTTAAATAAAGAGATAGATAAAAATAGATTTCTATTTTCATTTGAGGCACTCTAAGGCGTGAATGGCTGGCCTTCAGCTGCCACGCTACAGAAAATCTCTATTATAGGCACCTGAATTCCACCTGGTGTGCCTTGGATTCCAGATGCCCCAGATTCTACTCAAGATCACACGGGAAAACTCTGTCAGAGGCCTCAAATTATATTTCTCAAATATGACTGACAAAATGGTGAAAACTCTTCCTGAACTAGCAAACTTTGTACTCAAACATGTTTTTGGGAGTAGCTGATTTGTCAGCTGATAATGTTCTTTAACTGGATTTTGTTACTCATTGTATATTTATATGTGTGTATGCATGTGCATGTATATATATGCACGTATATTTAAAGCAAGCTGAATAAAGACAGCAAGCTGCCATCAGCCAGTCAAAGAGCTTTCCATCCACACACAGATCTCTGCTGTCACTTAAACAAATGAAGCTGCTGATAGGAGTGGTAGGTTGTTAGCTTCTTGTGTCAGCTACCGCTAGAGGGGAGTGACCCTCTGTCTTGGTGCCTCACAGATAATCCCTTGATGGCTTTTGGCAGCTGAGAAGATGATGAAGGTCGTCTTTGCAACAGGTATTATGATTTTTTTCTGTCCTGATCAGGAAATGGCTTTTGCAAAGAGAACTTGGGCATGTTGCTTGCCTCTTCTGCTGCTATTGCTGCAGCAAGGGTGCTTGTTTTCCTCTTTTACAACGTCAAGCTCTGCTCAGAGGTTTTTGCTTCTTTGTAGGGACAGCCAGCCTATGCCCCGCCATCTGCCACTTTTCTGAGCCTGATTCTCAGAATTTTATTTCCCTTTTCCTTCTCTCAGACCTGAACCCAAAATATTTAGGTACTATGCACAACGGGGGTGAGGAGATGAGGCCTCCCAAAATCCATGACTTGAGCAATACCTGACTCCACCCCTATGCTAATCTAATGGTGAAACAATCTCTATTCTAAGCTTAATTGTAGTTGTTTCTGTGTGTGCCTGAGTGAGAGGCAAATGTGAATCATCACATCAAGGAAATATAAGCAATTGTCCCTAGTATAATCACCAGTTCAGAGAGAGTTGCTCTGCTGCATCCTTCTCCTGCCTTCCTGATGGCTGTGCAAAGATCTTAGTCATTCTTAGTCTACTGACACCAGACTCTGCTTCTATAGCTTATTGCAGGTTTAGATGCCTGGCTACATTTGTGACACTTTTGCATAGTCTAAATTCCTAAAAGGAAAGGATGCAGGAGAAATTTTTATCATATCATAATATTCAAATCAGAAAGAGAAAATATAGTCATTTTAGGTGGGCCTATCACAGACCCTTAGTTTTCTTTTGAGGGTGTCTGTACTGATATTGGGAGATATCTGAATTGAATACGCCACTTACTCCTTACAAAAGTTAATTGCTCTTCTATTAAGTGTACCTTTGTCCTATATGAATTTCTCTCATTTCAGTTTCCAGCTACGAGTTTCTCTTACAACTTTCTCTGCTAATTTAAAAGCCTTTCAGCATCTAGTATTTTCTCCCAGTGAAAGCACAGTACTATCAAGTTACTTTCTTTTTTTTTGCTAAAATAACCAAATTGAGGTTTTTAACTTTTTTGCTATTAAGTTTTTTATTAAAGTTTTTCCATCTCTCAATTTTCTGTGGTTCTCTTTTTCTCTTTGGAATAGAGGAAGAATTTTTCATGCAATCATGAAAGAGTTGATAGTTTTCAAAATGCCAACACGCTATTTTGGAGATGTACTCCATCTTTGGAAATAATAATAAAAAAAGAAAGGGTAAGATTATAATGAAAATACATAGCAATGCACATTCTTTTCCCTAAGACCAGCAATGTGAGTCCATTAGACTGAATAAGTTGAAAATATGCCTAAGTGCAGATTTTGGCTGTAATTTTATTCACCTTTCTTTCTTTGCAGGCAGAAGATGATCCTGGTATTTCAAAATGGCTGTAAAAGAGTCAAAACAAATTCACAAGTCCAGTTGCAGAAAATGAGATAATGGTAATCATGACTCTTATAATTGCGAAGAATATTTCTGAGCAAATTTCTGGAAAGTGGTAAATGATTATGGTAAATGACACAGCCTTTTCCAACAATGAGAAAGTGATTTTATGCCTGCAATATTCAGGAGATGGTAGGAACATTTATGAAGTGTTCATTGGATTGTACAATGCAGTGTGTATATTGGCAGAGGCAATCATAGCTGTAAAGATACATCATTGCTTCAAAACGCGAAGATCAACAATTGCACATGGATGTTGCTATGAAAGTGCTGCTGATATGACAGGCTTAATATCAGGTAAAGAAACTCTGTATTTTCTCTGGACTTGTGTATATATGTATTATCACAGATACGTTTTGAGTTTGGCATGTCAGATTGCTGTTAAAAATAATGTAATTTTAACAAATGTGCTGAAATCTATCTGCAGAATTAAATGCATTTAGAAATCCCAAATCACCCCAAAGAGTCACTAAAGTTCAGGTCAAAATACAGAATAAGGGTAATGGTGTCAGTCTCACCACACCTTCTCTGTATCCTTGGCCCTTTCCAATGTATGTCACACAGAGGTGATAGATTCAGTGGATGGGAACTACCTTGTACACCCCTGAAGGCTGCCCGGGAGACTCAGTGAGTAATCCCAAGCTGGTGGTAACAGCATTAATGGAAATACTGAACTTCTTTGCTGCTGAAGTAGCTCGGAAAGTCCTTGGCAATCAGCCTATGGCTCTCAAAGAGTTCCAGCAACAAAAGGATCCTCTCTTGTAAAAACTCAGCAATTATTGCTATTTGATCTCTCTGTTTCAATTAAATCCAAAGCCACCTGGAAAGCTTGAAGCTGATCTCCTCAAGAAAATGCAAATAGGAACCGTCAACCTGAACTACCCAAATACAGCAAAGGCTATTTATAAATCCATTTATTCTGGAGGAATTATTTTAGAGTGCCAGTATTCCATTGAGAGCAGAAATGCTTCCCAATTATATCTCTAGAAGATTTAGCTGCAACTGTAACACAAAGCTGAGGTGAGAATTTTGTTTCAGGTGCCAACTTCAATCACGATTAACTGCTAAGTTCCATGTATTGTGAAGGTGCTACGAGGTCATTAAAGTCGGTTCAGAAATGTCTCCGCGCACTCAGCCATGCCAAATGCCAGCTGTTGATCAGATAGGAGAAGTGAATCAAAATGATTCTGGTAGTGTGTGCAGCCTGTAATAGGAATGTAGTTTCAGAGCTCTTTATCATATTAAAGGCCGTCTTGGATTGACAGTGTAGAAAATCACCCATGACTTTGAGAAGTTGCAAAATAATGATTCACTTCAACAAACATGAGGTGCTTTTTCAGTCACATATTACCTAAGATTTTAGAGGGAGTTCAACCCTTCACAAGACACTGACAAAAATGAGAGTCTCCTCTAGGTCCAGAAAGAAGGATCTTCTCTTAAAACACCTGACAAAGAGAAAGTGAGTAAGTTTTTCTTCCAAACATAGCACTGCACATTGAGAAGCAGTGAGGTACATTGCATGTCATTTTGACAGCACTGCCTTATGATGTAATTTCCTGCTGCTTCTACTATTCTACCTGTTCAGGTTGAGATARGAGAGAGGTTTCCAAAACAGAATGATGAAATTAAATCATAGTAACATCCCCAGTCATTTTCAGCATCAGCCGAGGTAGATGCCCCTGACTTGTAAAATTGAACGTTCCTATATTTTACCTAGTACCCTGTATCTGGCAGGATCATTTTCCTGAACTGTCAGCTTTAAAGTTTTGCAAGTCACTAAGGGTTTGTCAGGCTAGACATTAATAGGCAAGAAGGCTACTTTACAGTGTTACATCTAGGCTCTCTCTTTTCCTCTGGTAGAATGATAAGCTTGTGATAGAAATGATAGCCCCTCAATTTTCTCTTCCTCACAAAGGTATTTTGCAAAGAATACCCCAAAATAACACATGCTGAAGTACCTAAAGTGGTTAAAAAAGGTGAAATTTGTTTTTCTTTTTATTGCTGCAGGAAAGAGGTGTTACTATTTTGCTTTATTTAATAGTATGTTTCCAACTGACAGTGCCCCTCAGCACTGCAGAATAGAAGGTTATAACATTATCTTGTAGAACCAAATGGGATACATTCAAAAGATATTTATGATTCATATATTTATCAGGATCTTTCACTACATACAGCAGCTCTCTGCTTGTCCTTCTCTTTTGGTTCCTTTAACCTGTGCAGGCACAATACATTCAAAGGGTAAAGCAATAGCACATGTTCTTTTCATTCCCACGACATGGATGTTTGCACCATAGATCAGCTATTTGGAAGACAATAAAGAAAAAAATGCCAGTACCTCACTTGCTTCTGCAGTAGAATACATCACGCCATATCTCAGCTGTGCAATAAAAAAGACAAATTTAGTCATTCTCGGGAAACTCAAGCACTCTATGATGCATTTGCTTTTGGGAATGGAAAAAAAAATCAAAACTTATCTACTTCACTGACCATTTTGCTCCAGAGGCTGAGTCTACAGAAGCAAGTCGATTCTGTCAACATTTCCCTCTCAACCTAGGCACACTAGGCTTGCTGGACATTTCACTTTCTGGCTTGTTAGAAAGAGCTTATCCAAGTGGTGCTGCCAATTAGCGATAAGGACTTGCATATCACCAGTTGGTGTAAATCAGCTTGCCTTTCCCAAAGTCACTGGTGTAGTCCCATTCCTACATCCATTTCCAAATCAGTATTTAATTGCTGAAGGCAGCAACTAATTTCTTGGGAAAAAATATCAGATCCAGTTTCTCTATCTCTAAATTGTATACAGGCTTGTTTACCTGCATATCAGGGGCATTGTGAGGTTGAATTAGTTAAGTAATGTATTCCAAATGAAAAATGCTGCACGAATACAAAGCAGCGAGGACCCGGGCTGATAACATCTTCTAAAACAATCGTGTGTACTTTGCTACAATAATTCTGGGCAAGCTAGATCAGAAAGCAATATCGTGGCAATAGCTCCTTGCAATCCTACATGAACTGGTACTGCTCAGATTATGCCACATGACATCCTGCACTTTGCAGGGGCACTGGGTCCATTACTGTCATATTTATAGCTATTGCTGTTATATCTATAGCGATGGGCAGTTTGGTTTAGAAGCCCTTGATTACTTCCCCAGTGCCAACCTTGGCTGCAGCTCTGAAATAAACGAGTTGCTCCAGGTGATGTCACAGCGCAGAAATGAAGTTTAGATAAGAGCTACAGTAGCTGTGTTTGTCTTTTTGTCATTCTTCTGGTTAACACATGTGGATCATTACAGCTAAGGTGATTTGGTCCTGTATTTCTTTCTCATTCTCCTGAAATCTTTTACTGTGGGATGAATGGCTTGTTTGTAAATATCTAGACTGAAGGATCACTGTCATTCTTTCTGATTTTTATTTCGTGAATAAGGTGAATTAGGATGTACCCTTAAAGCTTCACAATTGGCTTTGCATTGCTAGGTAAGATTAATTTTGGAATTGCTTTCATTTCCCTACTTGCCACTTACCTACTTTGCAATTTTGGCCTTCAGCACTGATGCATTGATGTGTTCAGAGTGCTCTGCTGAACTCTGACCACATCCATCCCTTCCTGATTTACAAACAATTTCTCCTTTCTCATTTTTAAAAAGGAGAGAGAAGTCTGATTGCTCAAAGGTTTCTGCCTGCCAGCAGCAGATATGACCCTGTGGCATCAGTGAGTGGGGCAAGGTGCTTGGTTTGGGTTATTGTCTCCTTTGGCGTAGATCTCGTCTCTGTGGCAGCAGGCCCACCAGCTGGCATGCACTGACAACCCTAATCCACCTCATGCCTGCTCATTTTTATCTGCAAAAATGCGAGTTCCTCTTCTCTCATACTGCCCTCTTCCATCAGTGTATTGCACGCATTTGTGGGCTGGCACCATTGCTCTGCCACCACAGGATCCATCACAGCTGGTGATGGGACTTGTTGGCTGTACTCATGGTGTAGCATTCCYGGACTGGGAAAGGGCAGCAGTGACACAGAACTGCTTGCAGGTGGGATAGGTGAAAAAGTCATGTCCCAATACAGAAGATATAAATCTGATGCATAACACACATCATATAACCTGCTGCTAAAGCCTTGTGCCTTCTAGGAGTTGAGAAGATACTTACACAAAGCCTCAAAAGAGAATAGAGGGTACTGTGTGGCTATTCACTAATTGTATTTTCTTCCCATTTCAAGAGGTTCCAGAACCTGATAGGCTACCATTAAACAGGCAGTCATTGAACAATTGGGCAATGAGAAATAAGAACAGAAGATAAATGGACATGTGATGTTCAGCAAACTACCAGATTGGAGTGTTTTCTTTTCTGCAGGGTGAAATTGGTAAGTTATCCTTTTGCACTTCCTCTTATTAACTAAAGCTATCAAAGAAAACCGGAAAAATAATGATAGATGCTTACTAAACATATTTTTCCCAAGAAGATAAAAAGTTACAAGTTGAAACAGCTTTGAAAAGCAGGAAAGAGGATCAGAGGGGTTGTTTATGAGCCTGAATTTTGTTATGCAGTGAAGCTGCCCTTGTAATTATTTTTCCTTGAATACTCCAACCACTGAGAATAGTTCAGCATCTCTGTACTTCAAAATAAAGTGATGACCTGATAAACACAGTATAAATAATAGAATTGGCTTCAAAGATAAATGTCAGTTAGCTTTCCATGGCTGGAGAAAAAGCACATTTTAGCAGCATATGAAGAACAAGTGATGTAAAGTTTAGGATTTGTTCTCTCTTGTAGCTATTTATCTTTCTGGCATAAGGTACTTAATGGTAAAAAAAAAAAAGGAACACTATGAAGTTTGGTATATAAGTGACTGAATCCCACATGTTTTCAAAAATTAAGCATATATAGCTCCATGTGCACTTTCTAAAAGCAGCTTTCATTGTGGAATCTTTCAGCTTTTAGAATTATTTCAGCTTTTTATTTTGTTTTACCAGTTAAACCATAATTCAACCACTTGTTCAGTATCCAGAAAAACACAGTCCCAAACATTATTAGCTCCTGAATTTAGTTATTTTCATTCAATAAATTATTGTAATAAAAGGGTAGGGAACTAAATAAAGAAGAATAAATATTATAAAAAGTATGCATTGGCACCCATTGTTATAGTATTTAATCTCATCTTTGTATTTGAAAATATGTTTCCCTAAATGACCACCCGACATGCAGGAGGAAATTAGATCAAGAGGGATAAATTAGATCAGAGTTTTCCACACAGAATAAGAATAATATTTCTGGAAGAAAGAACTGGGTAGTAGGACATGTTTCCAAGAGATGTGGTCAGGACACCATTACTACAGACATTCAGGCACTAGTTAGATGAGACATTAATGGAGATTATAGATTAAGTCTGCGAGAGCTGTAGGGTCTATCTGTAGTAAGCAAGTATTTCTTCCTGTTTGAATTCACTTACTTCAGACAAAAATCTGTTTTGATGACAAGTAGAGACTGACAAAGATGTGAGCTTATCTTCTCCAGTATCATAAATTTTAACTTCGGGCAATTTGAAATAACTACACTGGGAGTTAAACTTAAGTTTGACTCAAGCAAGCAGAAGACTTCATACAATAGCAATGAAAAAAAGAAATTTAGCTCAAAGAGGTCAAAGTCTATTTAATTGACTTTTTCAAGTTTAGAGAAAGGTTTATGTTCTCTACAGTGAGAACAAGAAGAAATCAATTCAGAAAACAAACCACGGAGGACAGGAGGCAGAAATCTTTTACATCTTGCAAGAGGATGTTGGCATAAAGGTAAAATGCACATGAGGGGGCAAACTGCTACCCAGTAAATTATGTTCCCTATTTATCCAAGTGTAAAAGTATATTATTTCACAACTGTCTCTGGATATTTATGTGCATTTTGTTTCTACGCTCAAATAGAATGCAAATAAATACAGTTAAAATCAATTTACTGGGTGGCAGTTTGCCCCCTCATCACAGCTGAAAACAACTTTTAAGAATATGGGTAAAAAGAGGTAATTAGAAAGAGAGGAGGTAGGAATTCTGACCTAGATAAACTTCCTTTCAAAATAAGCTCTCTGAGGAAGGAAGCAGTTTCAGTAAGTTTTCTGGACGTGCGATAGATTTTGTCCTGTCTCATTTCACACTTCAGAATTGATTTAACTATAGCATATAAGAAAATGCTGTCTCTGGCCAAGATAATATACATCCCATGCAGAATCACTATAGTGAAAACAGCTGGCCACTTGACAATACACTTTTCAACTTATCTTACATACTGATCACTCAGTTAGGAAGTGAGGCAGATTTTAAAGGCATAACTTTCTCCATTTGTTATCTTCTAACAAAAAAMCACACCCTTAAATTAAACCTTTGACAGTCTAAAGTCTTCCCTTGGATCATGCACTGGCAGTGAGGAACTTCTGTGTTTAATGTTGCTGACCAAGAGAGAGTCCACACTGCTGTAAATCTTTGTTTCAATGAAGTCTGGTGCACATGTRGCTTGGAGAGCACGTCTGCACATCCCCTAGAGTTACTGTCCTCAACTAGGACTCAAGTCCAGGTTGACCTACTATCGTCGTAGCTACATGGCAGCACAGAGCTATACTGCAGGTTGGAGAGAGCTGATGCTGAAGACTGCAACTCAGCAAGGGCTTTTGGCAGGCTGGCAGACAATCCTTGGACCAAAATATGTTACAATTGCATTTCCTCCAGCATGCTGTTATCTGATAGACAGACCTAAACAAACACATTTCCCACCTCCTCCAAAGTTCATCCTTTTCCTTTTGCAGAACTTTCTGCCTTTCTTCAGAATATCCTCGAGCAAGACTGAAATATCACATAAAAATACCTGACCAACATCCAGCCTCCCCAGGTTTGAGCTCATTAGCTCACTTCAGTTTCGTGCTCTCTGTCCTTTAAATCCAACCCCACAGAGCTCCTTAATGAGAGGTTTCCCAGACATTCCCCTTTCTTCCCTCATGGCGAGCAATAAGGGCACCCCATGGATTCAGGGGGGCTGTTGCATGGAAAACAAGAGTGAAGTGCAGAGATTTAACTCCACTTAGTTGAAGTTAAGAGAAAGCCTCGAGCAGAGACAAGAGCAGATTCATAGTCTCAGAATTTCTTAACAGAACACAAACTGTGTATATTATAGGGAGCAGGAGAATGATGTTAACCAGCAATATTAGAGAAGAATTATTGGTTAATAAAAATGGCTATAGCTACATGCAGTCAAATTAGATGCATTTCAGTTAATCTGAATTCTTAGTAGCTCAGCCATTGAAGTCTAGTACTAACATTTATCAATAATAACTACAATAACAATAATTATTAATCAGAAGAGTTCTGATTAATTATACACTCTGAATGTATTTAAAACTTTTCTTTTCTTTTTGCTCGTTCATCTGACAAAAGTCACTCTTCTCCCTCTTTACTGCAGGTTGTGCACACACACACACACACACACACACACACACAAAATGTGAAAAAGAACATTATCTTTAATTTCAAACTGCATCTGATTTTTTAAGCATTCTGCATGACATGATGCTCTACTGTGGCTTTCAGTTAATGTATATTTCTGCACTTGGCTCTTAATTTCCTGCACTTTACCCACTCTACATACTCACTCCCTGCCAAAGACATCATTTTGCATTTTAGTCTGAATGGTTTCAAGCTGACTAGGTTTCATTCCCCTGCTTTCTGCAAAATAGCGGGGGACAAAGCTACTTTTCTTTTAATGCTGAGAGAATAACTACAGTACTTGAAGCCTATAGTGAACTAAGTGGGCAAAGTCATCATTATCATACTGAGTCCCAATTTTAACATCCCATGATTTGTCTGAAATTCAAGATATGCAGCAATCAGCCTTCTGTAGTTAAGCAGTTTCAGCAAGCTTTCCATAGTGTAAAATGCAAAAGAATTGTGACTCCTGGGCTGAACATTTTCACAAAGAGTTCTTAGAGGCTTTGTCTGATTCCTCAGGAAGCTAAAATCCAAAATAACACAGTCGACACTGACAGCTGTGAGCTATTTCAAAAGATTTAAATTTAACATGACAAATGTTTAGGTCCTTAGCTTAGTTCTTGCTCACACATCCTCTCCTACATACCTYGGTGGAAGAATTTATGTGAGTAAGGTCTGAATGAAAGCAGTGTGCTTGGTATGAAGCCTTGCTGGACTTCTGCCCTTGGGCCACAGCCAACACACAGTAACCCTGGCTGCATGACTGCAGAGCCGCACTTTCGAGGCAGGAGAGGCAGAGCACACGGCACGGTGGTTGTCTCGCAGGTGCCAGCAGCGGGCATGCGGTGTCACAGGCCGGGCAGCCTTCTGCCTCTGCCCCACTCCCACGGCCTTGCGACTATCAGCCCCATGGCGCTGGAGAAATGTTTGCTCATGGTCCCTGAAGGGACCCAGCCTCCTTTTTCTAAGATTGAAGTCCAGCCAAGAGAAAGCCCTAGACAGCTATCAAGCCTTGCGTGGGCTCCATTTCCTCCATGCTGGTGCCACCACTGCACTCTTCTCTTTGCACTACTTCACTTAACCTGCAAGCTGCTCTGCTCTTGTGTGCTCTCCAAAACACCATCTACCTCCTCTTCTAACTCGTGAGGATGGGGAGAGCCTTCATCATGCCCTCTAACATCCATCCCTTCACAGACACTAATGAATGTCACTCTGCTGTTTCCCGCTGCAGTTTGTAGTTACCTCCTCTAGCAACTTGTCACAAGTTTGAGATTGGGTTAGTGGCTACCTTGGAGAAAGCAGGACCAGGAAAAGAAGTGGGGTGTGAACCCACCTTTCCTATGTGTTTATCACATGTTCCATATGGTAGAAAAGGTGCTTGTGGTGGAAAAAATGTTTGCACCTGCTCTTGCTTTCTGAAACTTGCTGCCCGTGGCTGGGTCTGAACAGCCTGGAGCAAAAGATGGGGGTTTGGATGTGAGGGAAAAGTGAACAAAATGTCCTGCTCAGGGAGGCCAGTGAGGCCTTCAGTGTGGCAAGCACTGAGCAGACACTGCAAAGCCCAGCTGGTCGGTGTGGGCAAACCTCCCGCACCGCCTGTAAAAGAAGGTATCACCATAGGACTTTACTAAAGCAGCTCATCTAGATCCCTGTGGCAGGCTTGCGATGGGCTGCAGAAGCCGTGCAGGAGCGCTCTGCTGTGGGTGAGTATGAGAGATAAATTAACATTCATTTCAGACATGTCTCCCTCTCCTATCTTCTTCAACAAAAGTAATCACCAAATTTGACTCTACAGGCAAATATTTTCTGCCACTCTCAAAATTTCATTTTTCTGGCCGGCTTATGAGAGCATTTTCTGCCAACTGTAGCTGCACAACAATTAGCGCTACAAAGATGGATTGGTTTTTCAGCCCAAATGACTGGATTAACAGCAGATGAAGTGTAACACAAGCTGCTGTAGCTCTCACTGTGCTGCTAGTTCCATTTTCTGAAACGCACAAACTTTAGTCCATCCATTTAGCAAGTGCGTGCTAAAAACCTCACTTAAGCAAAATATTGTTTTGTGTGTGGCCATTAGAAAGTCACAACTCTAATTATTACTCCAAAGCAACCGCTGTAAAGATGACGTCCTAGTGAGCCAATTTGTCTTTGATGAAGCAGCTCTCTGCCTAGACTGGCATCCTCTTCTTCTCAGGGTCTTTGATGCCTAAACAGGTTCTTTGGGAAACCATCAGGCACAACCGCACACTAATGAAAATATTTTACTGTAAACCCAAGGTATGGACTCAAAACTCGTCCTGGACCTGCACCATATACTAATGCCTGGTGTTCCCAGCTGTAAATAAGCATTTAGGCATCTGAGCTAGACAGTCATGGGTGGCTGGACATGATGCAAGTCCTACCAGTCCCTTCTGCACTATTGGCTACAAAGGCTGGCATGCCCCAGTCCTGATGATAACAGGAATTTTAATAAACTTCATGTCAAATGCTTCTCTGGTTTGGAGAGTATTAACTTTCAGCTCACTCTCCATTTGCCTGTTAAAGTGATAGGGTTATTTTTTGATAACTGTTTTTCTGGTGGGGTAAATTTGCATAAGCTGTGAGTTATTGACAGATTAAAGCCAATCTATCTGCTACGAACTCCCCTCTCTTGTTTTCTAAAATCAATTAGGGCATTAGGAGCAGTGGTTGTACTGATTTATAACCCTAGTTTCCCAGGGGATGCAAAGCTGCATAGGGCTAAGAAGTCAGGGAGTTTAAAGTTATTTAGTAGGTGTTCACAATATAAAAAAGTGCATAATTTGACCACAGGTAAGTAAGTGTAGGTGGCTATTCTTTTTCTATGGTACTAAGACATTTATATTCATAGTAAAAATGGATAAAGGAAATCCACCTGTAGCACTAGGTATAAATTATATTCAATTAAAAAGGTTTTGAGGTTTTTAAAATAAAAAAAAAAGGGGGGGAGAGGAGAGGAATTATATAAATTTCTTTCCACAGCCCAGAAAGAGGGCATGTGGTCCTTAAGAAAGCAATTTGCTTAAGACTCATTAGGCCAAAGCAGTTCTTGGAATTCTGCCTCTGGTTCTCGAATGATCTATGGAACTTGAATCCAATAAAAAATGATTTAACTGTAAAGTATTTGAACTGAGCAGACTTTTGCTTACTCAAGTATTTCTTAAGTCCTTTGTTGTGTAAATAATATTTGTTTCTCTCAAAGTTAAAACACTTCCATAGAAATACTACCCAGATGCTTTAAGATAGTTTGCAGCTATACTGACCCTTGTGCTCTTTTTCCTATTCTTCCCCTCTGATGGTATGACATCCACCYAGAGCCCAATAGCAGTAATTTACAGGATATGCACAATGAGGCTGCTAGTCTTGGGAGAATTTGGAAGGCTCATACATTAATCTCTCACTCTCCAATTCATTAATTCTGCTGTTCTTTGCCTGTTGGGAGCTTTGTTTTGTCTTGTAAGAATGAAAGATCATTGATGAAGCTTTTAAGATCAGTTACCAGGAGAAGCTGCTGTGCAGTGTGTCTTCACTAACCTGGTACTTCCTGCTGCCAAACTTTCTCTTTCTTCATTTTCTATTTTTTTTTTTTATAAATAAAGTATTATTTTCAAGAATGAGCGTATGAGATATTTCTTTTTCTCTTTGACTCAGGAGAAGTACACCAAGTGATATTTTACACACTGACCTGCCAGGGGATGGCTCAATGTACAGAAATGTAAGGCATCTGACACTGGAGAATTCAGCCTGGTTAAAAATACATGACTGGGGTTGACCTGCAGACCCCCCTAGGCAAGCAGCTAATTTAGCCTAACTTTGCACAAGCTCCTTTACCTTAGGAAAATTCTCCCTGGAAGGGAACCAGTTTTGAATTTCCTGGGGCAGATTTACCATTGGGCAAAGAATTGTGTCTTGTGGCTACTTTGCTTTTCCTTCCTGTGATGCAGCTGGAATATCCCTGTGTCCACGACCTGTGCTACTCCTGGCAATCAGCGTGGCTAAATTGTGGCAGTTCTGAGCATCTCTCCGTAGCAAACCACAAGATGCTCACAGGTTATGCAGCACTACAGTGACCAAATCATGCAACCAGGTTCAAGTTTGCTGGGGATCCCATCTTGGACCTGCCTTGACTTCCAGGTAAACATTCCAGTTTATGGCAGAGGACAAGGGGATTTCATATGCTGGTCCTGCCAGCATGACTGCATGGTCTAACGAGACCTAAGTGTAATTTATGCAGGTATTTTTAAAGGATTTATCATTACAGAAACGATAATGTGAAGAAATTAGTCTGTCAGCTGGTGTATGAACCTATCTAATAGAGAACAAGTGCAAAACAGTTTATTAGACTACTGCACACTGGCAGCAGAAAGAGTTCTTAGTGCAAGCTAAGAAAACCCTCATGAGGAGTTATCGCARAATACCTTGTGGGCTGTAAATCCTCACCTATCTGACTGCACACTAACTTTCCCATCCATCCACATGAGCCCATTGCACATACCACTGATTTTAGAGCAGAACTCCCCACTGAGGTTCATAAACATAAAAATCAATGCCCTGATTTTCCCTCTTTGGAGACCATTCTCCAGATATGGTATATAGCTATGCTTTATTTTTATTTATACTGTAGCTTAGCGTGGCATAAACTACCTTCCATCAAGGGATCACTAAGCCACAATCTTCAGTTAATGAAGTCTCAAAACACAGGTGCAGTGCTACATACAAAACCCATGGTGAGTTTGTGCTTAGCTTACAACAGCCATATGATAAGTCACTAAGTTCCTGCTCTTCACTTCCTTCCAATTTCTGAGATTTAGAAAATATTAAACATTGAGATTAAACATCCAAATATCCTTACTTATTTTGATATGAAAGGGAACCAAGAGAACTGAACTGTAAAGCAAAAAGACAAACATGGAGAGTTACAGATGATAGGTAACAAGCATTAGCTTATTCTTGTGCCTAAGCCTGAAAGTCAGTGCAAAACATTGTTTGGATCTGAGGAGCCAAGGAGATGGCAGAAAGGCATTCAAGGTAAATCAAATTTTATTTTCAGATGCCTCATATTAATGCCCTTTGTCAGGTAAAGAAAAAGAACAAACAAAATAAATTCTCCAAACAATCCTGCTCCTACTGAAATTAATTGCAAGTTGAATTTAATGACATTTTGGGCTTTTCTAATAAAGCAAGGAGAACGTGTATGATAATAAAACCTATTACTGAAAAACATACGAATGTGGAGGGGGCTGSGCAGGGTCTCTCCTAATTTATATCCATCTAAACTTATTCCTGCTGAAGATCTTGATGGAGTAAATTTGTGAGATAAATAAACATTGATTGTGCCTTTTCTTTCACATGGTGTGTATATTAAGAGAGAGGGCTGAGATTACAGCAGCTCCCTCAGTTTTGGTTGCAGAAAGTGGGAACTTCTTCCATCACCATCTTCACACTCCAGCAAGTCAGGCTGGTTATGCCGCAATGGCACTCAGCTGCAAAGTGTCTGTGAAGGCTGTGTCTAGACTCTGCTCTGCTAGCCGCCCTGTCAATCAGATTTCTGCTTCCATTTGGTGAAATAAAGATGCTGGATAGGGAAAGTAAAAGGTCTGTATGCCTGCAGGTGCATATGGCTATGGTCACATATGGCACATAGGCACATAGGCACGGCTCAATTTCTCATTGTGATGTGGAAACTGAGAAACCTGTCTCTATGGAAAAGAAGTAAAAGTTTTTCTGCAGAAATGAAGCTCAGCTCTGAGGAAAACAAAAGTAATTCTTTGTGGAGATGGGTGGCCACAGAATCTTCCCCTGTGCAGTCTCTTGATCTCAAATTGGTTCACAGATGTATAGCTTTCTGTTTATATGTCCCAGGGCTTTAATGAAAGTCATAGAATGGATGTCAGATACAAAACTAGTCATTCAACAGACACAGGCACTCAGGATAACTGGCATCATGGTCGTAACATTACTGAAGCTGGTACAAAGCTGGCAGCCCTTCTGATGGGATCAGTCTTTAAGTTTGAATCCTCCAGCTGTTAAAAGAATGGGTGATATTTTGACAACATTTTGTAATTTGACTAAGCATAAATCCTGCAGCATTTTGCCACCACAATTCGTTTTCTCTTCTACAGCTTTCCTTCTGCTTTCAGAAATATGGGAAAATATAATCTCCTGGGTCTGGAGAGAGGCACATTTCCAAACTCCTATTCCTCCTCCCGCATTTTTTATCATTTATTTACATGGATGTTCAAATGATGGCCCTTCCCTCTCCTTTATTGTTGCTGATTTTTTTTTTTTTAAGTCATCCATTATGTGTAGGATCCTTCTCGTTATAGCCTCATTAGGAATCATTGCAGAATCAATTAAGAATGGAATTCATCATTTCAGCTTGAATTTAAGCTAATAAGGTCCTGAGGCTGTTTGTCTTGTTAATGGCAGATCAGTTTATTTACTTTCTTCCCACTGAAATATACACAATGTTTTTGTATGCACTGCAAYGTTTATAACACTCAGTTTTGGACAGGCTGCCTAGCCTGATAAGATGCTTCATGCCCTGAACCCACTCAATAGTCTGCAGAGAAAGAGATTCATAAAGTGAGGCTTTTTTTTTTTTTTTTCTATAGAAGAGTATTTCTAGTGATTTTCGGAAGCTACAGCTATCAGATTTGCAGACTGAGCATGACRGTTTGCAACTCCCTTTTTTTGCTGAGATTTTAGAACATCACGTGTGTGACAGGACTGTCCCTCCAGGGAGAGGGGTTTTGCTGTGAAAATGATGCTCACGTGGGATTCCCTCCTATCAACTGTAGCTCATGGAAACTGCACATAAATCACTCATACAAAACCCATCCCAGGACTGGACGCAGCCTGTGTGACTCAAGCTGAGGGACAAGATGTGAGAAGGACAGGACAGCAAATGCTGGGATTGCCAAAGGAATTGATCAGTTTAGGAGTTCAAAATCCTTATTTTTATTGCAATGCAATCAATGCAAGAATGGAGAAAAGAAGGGAACAGGTATGATTCCATTTCTCCTGCATCCTTACCAGCTTTCTGTGTGTGCCTTGCCTTGGAAATGTGCTAGGAGCCAAAGAGACATTTAATTTTAAAGAAGAGAATGCTATCTAATTAATCACATTTTGGGAGACAAGAGTGGAAAAAAGTTTTGAAGAGCCCCTCCATAAAAACAAATGCTCTTCCTAACACTCAACATAAATAGTCAGTGGAAAATTAAAGGTCAAAAAAAAATCTTAAATCACATGTTAGAAGTCCTAATGTTTTTCAAACTTAAAAGTTGTTCTGATGAGTGATCAGGGGAAGTCCACTATCTCCAGTGTTCATCATGCTTTCATTTAAAACACTGATACCACATCACATTGATACCACAATCTGATCTCATAGAGACCTTTGAAAAGGAAAGTAGCTGCATCCTCAACTAAGACAATGTAAGATGTGTAGCATCCTTTGGAACCCAAGTAAGAAAAATTTAGAGATAATTCTCCCTCTCTTTCATTTACTGATTTCTAAATATGCTGAACAAGAAGCTACAGATTATTCTTCAGTCTTCCAAAATAATTTAAAAAGAAAAAGAAAAAARATACAAAAGTGTGCTGCTGGTGGTAGGGAGCTGCATACCTACGGCTGTCAGGATCAACACTGATTAGCATTCCCATGGTACCGGGAACCTTCCAATCTGGAGACATCATATCTGCAGTCTCCTTTCTAGCCTCACTTTAGTCTCACATATTTCATTTAACAGATGGTTTCTTGGCATGAAGCATCACATTCCTTACAGTAACATTAATACCTCTGTTATAGGAGTGGTATGATTTTTCTTAAATTATTTAATTCTTTGTACAAAGCAATAAAGTACTCTCCTGAAGTGGGAGATCAAAGATGTTTGCAAAACAAGTTAACAGTACTGACCAGGAAGAACTATGAGCTTTTTTGACTACTGGGTAGTCAATACAAGGTAATATTATTAAGGAAAAATCTGGGAGAGATGAGAAGTCTGTCAGTGGGATTACTTGTGGTAGTAGCTACTCATGCCTTGCATAACTACTTCTAAGCCTGAGAATAAAACCAGAATCTTTGGGTCATATTTAATATTTTTCTACTCCAGCTGAGTAAAGATGTCAGCATTTAGGCTGATGTTAAAAGCAAACTCTTAACTTTCTTGTATGGGATTGATGATCCAAGCTGATGATGTGTTTGAGTGTCCTTGGGTTTTCAGTCCCACCTGGCTCAAAAGGTAGGTGTTACCATACTTCCTGGTGAAAGTACCTTTGATTAAAATAAAGAACTCACAGAAAAATGTTGCAGAGTGGTTCTTGGTTCCACATTAGCAACAAATCCCTTCAAGTCAACCTGCCTCTCCCATTGCATCTAGTAGCATCAGGACTTCATAAGAAAACTATACAGTGGGGAGGTACCTGGAGGGATCATCCTGAGCACCTTTCTGGCCTTGCTTTATGTTTGCTAAGAGTGTTGGGTCTTAGTATGCTGGAAATCACCCAGCAATGAATTTATTTGGCCTTCTGCACTCTAACACCAAGTACCTGTAGAAGCCTGGCATGATTTCCAGAACCTGTTTTTCAATATGCCATACTTTCATTATGCTTTTTTTGATTCACAGCCAAGCTATTTCTGTTTACAYTTACATGTATAAATTACCCATGCAATTTACATATGATTTATGCAGTATAATCATGCTTATGGTCATGTTTGTTCTATCATTTCCTAAAAGGAAGTATTTGGCTGTTTTATGAGGCCCCATATAAACACTGATTCAGAGGCTGGCAATGTATGAGCATGGACATTACCTTAATATATATATGATCATTGTTAAATTAACAGCCCTTTTATTTATAATACTACTATATGAGTGATATGTTTATATCCATACTGTCAATGATAACCTTCCTGTCTTTATTTCAGCCTTGGCTGGTAATGTTTATTYTAGGCTTTTATGTCATTGTGTTCTCAACAGCATTAACATCACATGAAAAACAATGTTAGGCTTGCAAAATAATTCATAACATTTTGATATGGATTTTGCAGCTGTCCCTTAGCTGTTAACACAAGTGCAATTTACACTTTTTTCTTCCTTTGGAAGGTTTTCTGACATTTCAGAACCTCAGCATCTGTCTCGCACGATACAGAAGTTGCATTTGATGAAAGTGTAGCTTTCAGATTAAAAAAATGTTATCAGGCTCCTCCAGGTTTTCAAGATAGAGAAATTTTCTCTCTCTTTGCAAACATGCAAGAGAGATACAGTCCCTCTATCATTTAGCCTACGTCTAGACTAACGCTGCAATAGCTAAGTATGTGACATCCAATGCTGAAATAMGATTGGAAATCTATTATTATTATTATTGATATTTCAATGGAGTTTAGAAGAGCTAGCTAGAATTGTGTGAATGATTGACTTTTCGATTTGCTGTCCAGACAGAAAAGAGGAAGTTTCAGACAAATCCCACAAGATTTTGAGTTTCTCTGTGAAATGGTAAAAAACACCACCAACAAAAAATCCTTCACTCCACTAAAATGCCAAGTCAAACAAAATCAACCAAATAAAATGATTCCCACAACCCTAACTTTTTCTTTTACCTGAATGAAAGTCCCTCTTTCACATCAGAATTGGTCCTAGATCAGGATTTGATTGTGCAAGACACTATTTAAACCTGTACTGCAGCTCTGTGTTGCTAATTTCAGAGTCTAAACAGTTGTAAACAGATATGATATAATTTGGAAGCTACCAGTGAGAGGCTCAAGGTCATACAGCAGGTGTTAAGCTGGGCCGAAAATGGAAAAGAAAACTTAATGACGTGGTTGTCTTCTCCACAGCAAGACTGTTAAAGGAAGCAGGCATCTCTGGGAATGAAAGCTGAAAGATCAAACTCTTGATGGGTTGGATTTCTGCAGATTTCCTGTGGATTTCAGGCCTTAGAGTGAAATGGAAGAAGAACAATAATTCGAAGTGAGGGAGAAGTGTTTGGATAGTCAGGACAATAGCAGGAATTTATGTTGAAACATGGATAGAAGATGCTGGTGATTATCAAAGCAAGGCCCTATGCTGCGAACCAGATTTATGGTACAGAAACCACATTCAGCTCTCACAGAAAGAGATACAGAGAGGGGAAATTGAACTCACTAGGTTCCAGATATTGTGGATGCTGTGACCACATGGATATGGAAACAGACAGTGCCTCCAAGAAAATGTGAAGTGGCTCAGAGGACATGGAGGAAGGGCAGAGAAATTGCAAGGTGAGTATGGATAAAACAGAGGTTAGAGTACCATATAAACAGCTTATGAGCAGGCACAGATGTGGCTGGATTTACCACTTCATCTATATAAATTATGATGTATATACGGCAGTAGGCTTGACCCAGAGAAAAACAGTATTTCTAATCAAGGAAAGGTTAATGGGAGATATTTAAGGGGGTCAGTGACTTTTTAAGAAAGAAAGGAAGAGATGTWGTTTTGTTTTAAACTGAAACATCTTTGAACTATTTTTGCAAAAWATAATTCATGTTTTTCCAACTTTTACTTTATTGCTTCCTTTGTCTAGTCAAATATTTTGTGTTTTAGTGCTGGCCTCTGGCAGACAGGATGAAGGTAATGCCCCTAACTGCGGCATCAGAGCACTTGCCCTACTGCATGACCTTCCACTGAGTAGAGCCTCCATATGTGAAGCATATACATTGAAATAATTGCTTTGCTGAAGACACTGGGAGCTTTGCCAATAATGTCAAAGGGGATGGAATTTCAGCCAGTCTGTTGGAGTAACATAATTTGGCATAACTCCATTAAAATCTGTGGACCCACTTGAATATACATGTTAAGGATGGAGTCATTAAAAACACATATTACTCAGCATAGTCACGTAGGTGTTTAAAAAGGGTTATGAAGAAAAGAAGCAGCACATGATACCTGTAATTTTGATTCATACATATACAAAAGTCCTTTATTTTGCTGAATTTGATTGACTAAAGATTTGAATACATTAAAATGACACCTAGTCGAGCTGCAATTTAATGGAGCTATTCTGACCTGAAAGCTTAGACTGTGGCGGATCAAAAAGTCAAAGAAACAAAATACTTCCAAAATCGACAATAGTTAATGCTATCTGTTGCAGGTATTAAATTAAATAGAGATAGATATACCTGGTGCTTTACAAACAGCTGACTACATGGAGGCTATTTTAGTAGGTTCTGGAAAACTAAATTTCTCAGTTTTCAATATTTAGCAGGGGATCCAAGGATACGGACAAAGTAATATCAGATTCCATTAGTTGACGCTTGCAAAATGCAAAGTGGTTGTTTCACACAGGAAGAGGCTGATGAGAACAAAAGTATTTCAGATGAAGTGGAACATACGGCTGCAAAACAGATTTTTATAATGAATTCTGAGGGGTGCATCTGTTATTATCTACGTGATATAAAATTGCTCTTTTTGTCTCATTTTGCTCAGTTGCGCAAGATGCAATCACATCAAACAGGCACGTTCAATAAAACTGTGATCTGACTGATTAAAATGAACAGCAATCTGTTTTCTTCTGACAGTTGCAGAGCAGCTTGAATAACAAGGACCGTGAACATGAAATTGAATAGCCACTCGGAATTGGTATTAATGTCCCCACGCACTGTTAACGCAGCTGACCAAGTCTGTCGAACCAATGAAATAGCGACCTTGTATCATTACATCATTTGCACCACAAGTCATTTGGGAGGCACATTTGATAGCACAGTGCTGATTCTGATTACTTGCAAAGCTACCTTTTTAAATGAGCTGTCTCACTGCTCACTGCTTTTCTATGCACTATATGGATGCCTATAAATGGAAGTGTTCCTGAAGAGAGGGCATGGTCTTCCATGGGCAACAGTGGCACAGTTTYCATCCTCAGCGGAAGAAAGAGGTGGTTTAGGTAGAAAGAGACATCTAATGGCATAATTTCACCAAATTCCAGACATATGGACTAAATTTTCCCCCCCTACCTTCTATAGTGAGAAAGGGAATTTCTCTTTGAGATGTTTCCTCCCAAGAATGTTAAAATCTTCTCAAATCTGTGATTWTTGTCATTTTCCCATAGAATCCCTTAAAACTGATTAGCATCGTTGAAAGATTATGTTCTTCTGGCTTGCAGCAGGCAGCCTTAAGCTCTTTTATTGTTGAAAATGATGAAGTCTAGCATAGCAACCAAATGGCCATATAAATCTGTTAGCCTGTTCACATGAAAAATCAGCTGGTGTCTCTATTGACACCAGTATTCAGTGTCAGAAATTGGCAATTTTGATGCTTGTTTTGTTGTCTTCTTTTCTTTGACTATACATGTCTCAAGTCCACAAAAGGCTTTCAAAAAAGCTTCAGAAGATTTTAAGGCTGAATATAACAGAAAGATATTTTTATTTTAATTTCCTTTTTTTTTTTGTGTGGATTTGACAATCTTTATTAGCATACACTAATCCATTGCACTATGGAAGTAAATTGAATGGAGATGRACAAAAGCAGATGAAATAATTTATTCTTATGTTCTGTTTTTAGCAATAACTGTTCTGTATTAAGATCGAAGTATTAATCAGTGAAGATCAAATTTCAAGGCAGAGATTTAAGGCATCAGTACCATATAGGACCCAGATCATGTAGTAATTTTATCTGTAAATTTATAAACTTTTTTTAGTGGGCATTGAGCTTCTGTTGAGAAAAAAAAAATGAAAAAGCAACTTAAATGTAATATGTCTACATAGGAAACAAAAGTACTTGATGGGAAGACAGTAGGAAACAGTAGGTCTGAAGAAAATCAACTGTTGCAAGGTCTGTTTAGGATCAAGTCCAAGATTTATGCACCATAGAAACTCTTTGTGCCCTATTTCTGTAGATATTTTATGGAGCAGAGAATCCAGCTGGCTTGGCTTTTGTTGCTGCCTTATCCTGTGCCTTCTCCAGATCCTGCCACCAGGATTGATGCTTGAAAGGGGAATCTATGGCTGCAGAAGTGGGACCTGTTTGTTGTGGGAACAGTTGTGTTCATGGAGAGCAGTTATTGCTGCACGCACTGCAGCCACTGGCTGCTGGATGTTGAGGAGTGTCATTATGCTCTTGCTCTGTGCTTCTCCTCCTCTTTAGGCATCTATTATAAGTTGTTATTGGCAAAAGAATAGTGCTGGACTTTGATGCTGGATAGATCTCCAATTTTCCCATGATGAGAATAATGTCTTAAAAAGGCTCCATATCACAGCACACCTTGAACTCAGGGTGACCTTGGTTAAGCTCTGAACATGAGATATCCTCAGCAGAGGAAACATGCTTTTTCCTGTTGGCCTAAGCATCAGCTTAGAGCAGGGAAAAAAAATACTAAGTTTGAATTTCATGTGGTCAAAGTCTCTGGGCATCTCATTCCTCTGTATATTCTTTTGACAGAAACTTTAAGGCTGTGCAAAGAGCTTGGCAAGTGTTGTCAAGATCCATGTAAAAACTGTCACAGCACATCGAGGGACTTTTGGAGTTTCCTGCCTGCTGGCACAATTAGATTATGAATGAGACAATTGTCTGGGAAATTTTGAAATGTTTCTGTGATGGCTCCTCTTCTTGACAAGCTTTTCATGAAAAATAAGCAGTACAAGTTTCTCAGGAACAGGAGGAATAGCATGGAAAGCTACAGGTGAAATATTTATATCCACCAAGGTTTTGTTTATAAAATTAAAAAGAAAATGACACATTCTTGGAAGAAAAAAGTGGAAAACCTATGTATTGCTCCTTGCAGATTGGATAAGAGCTCAGAGAAGGATCTGAAGAGTATATGTTCTCTGTAAATTAGTAATATACGACAACAGAATGAAATTGGCCCACATGCCTGATGGAAAGTCATCAGGGATTRGATACTGTTTTACCTATTGCTGCTTTTGAATGTGACAGGCTTTTGTTCCCTGCAYGGATTTAAATTGTCTGTTTCTGTTGCTCTTGGGTGGAAGACAGGCTGAAGTGAAAATGTAAAAATGGACCATGTATTTCTTTTAACCTGTTTATCACAATGTCTTATATCAGCTTTTCTTAGCATTACTGTGCAATTATTGTGACCATTGATCACTGAAACTATCTTCATACTGAGAATATCTCTCATATTTACGCCTATGGAGGACACAGAGAGAGTTCAGCATGCTGCGTCTGGCTTTTTGGACAACCCACCGGCTTTGTGCTCTGGCTGACCTGCACGTTCACTAATAGTTTGGAAATAGCCTGAACATGTGCAGCCTCATGCTCACAGTGAAGATGTGGGCACTATATAATGCACTATATGTGAATGTGAAGACAGTAATAGAGATACTTAGGAGAAAGAACAAGGTCAGAGCAGCTCCTGGAGGGAGCAGGTGACCACAGTGGGAAGCAAGTGCACTGGGAACTTGCCTTTAATAGTACCACTGCTCATGGAACTGCTTGTTTCTTTTCCATTTTTTGGCTTTATGGTTTGCTTTGACTACTTCTAGGTCATCACAGATTATTTCTTAAGTTTCTAATTTCCCTTTTTAAAACTTATTCTATTAACCACTTTCTGCAGCTATTTTTAAGGGCTCTCTCCTATCTCTTCTTTCGCTCCAGTCATAGCTGATTCTACATCCATTTCTCCAAGCAAGAAGACAATGGAAAAAAATCCTCCAGYTGCAGTAAACTTGAAAAACCTTTAGCCATATTGCCTCTCTATAGTTCATCATTATATGAGGAAGAATTTTTACAGGCCCATAAAAGGAATTTTTAAAAATTAGTTAAATCAGAGGCAAGTAAAACTATCATAGAGGGTATTCTTATGGATCTGTTCYGTCTGTAATGCCAGTGAAAATACTATGGTCTCATATCCTTCTGTAATGGCAGTAAACACATACTACATATGGATAACTTGAGAGGAATGGGCTGAAATCTATGATGGCAGTTTAAAAAATGGAGAAGAGGCTTTTTCAGAAAACCTGCATTTTCTTTCCAGATTGTTAAAATGCATCTGAGATATATAGTAAAATACTGGACAAACCATATTCATACGGCCAAGTCAAATGCTTTTTAAAAGGTTATGTTGTTGTGCTATCTAAAACTTGTAGAGTCAGGCAGGTTGCACAGCGGCTAAGACCACATCTGTTATGTCAGCATTATATCTAACTAACTGAGCTGACGAGCTCTTACCTTTTACTTGAACTGCCTCTCCATTCYCTGCTGCTTATTGTTCTATACATTTTGTCTGCAGGTTTCTGTGGCGCCTGGTATCAAAAAGCTTAGGCTTAAGTAGCTGCCAAGCATCAGTAATAAGCAATAGAACAGATGAAAGTGAGACAATCCTGACATCTTTCAGCTTGCTTTTGTGTCAGTGAAAGAGGAACTCTTGTCAGAATGTCAAACAAGATGTCCCAAGGAGGTGGCAAACACTCCAAGATGGAAGGAAAGCATATTTAATGTCTTAATGATCATTCACAGTGACAAAAATATCTTCAAATCAAGTTCTAYCTTTGCAATAACATAAGCAGAGGGGGTTTAGATAGCTTCCTGTTTTAATATCTTTGACAATTAACACTCACCAGAGTAAATCAGAAGGTGGTTTACAGACTCTAGTCCCTCTTTTAGTTTGTATCTGCTCCCTATAGTATGTGTTCTGTAAGATAAGTGTTTGCCATAGCAACCTTCAGACTATTCAATTACCAGACACAAATGCTGGGAGAAATACTACAATTATTCAGGAAGGATTATCAAACATTGTGCATTCTTGTTTCAAACACAGTAATTATTAAAATACTTAAACTGCAATCTTCTGTCTAATACATGTCTAGGTATTCTCCTTTTCCTATGTCTTTTTAAAGTCTTAGATTGTTAAGCATTTCATTTTACCTTGATTGTACTGCTCTTCTTCCCACCGCATTTCCTGAAGAAGGCTTTTTGATGTCACTCTAAGAATTACCTTAATATATTAAATGGACTGGGACGATCAGATGATTTCCTTTGCAAATGRTACATCCCAATTACATACATCCCTTTCATAGTCATTTATTCACAGATTTGTACATGATTAAGAGTGGATGGGTTAATAGAAGTGAGAATTCATGGTGTAAATTCTTTTAATTGTCTTTCCTAATATAGACATAAAGAGGTTCCGCATCCTGAGGAATTTAGAACGTAAAAAAATGAGATGAAAAGAGGAAGGAAACAAAAAACAGGAATTCAGCAATGAGAGACTGCATTAGCTAATAATATTTTAAAAATTACTTAGTGAATCATTAAAGATTCCTAAATATGATACTTTTCAGATTTGCTTATATTTTCAATAGTGAACAATGAATCTGCTGTGTAAGATGCTTTAAAAACAGACATCTTAGAAGCTACAAATGCACTGAAAGGCATTGTGAAGTACAGACCATTCCAGCCTCCTTTCAGACACCCAGGCAGCACCAAGGTTGTACATATTTGCCAGAGAATGCAGTCCATTTTCTCTTTGTTGAAGCCTTCCGGGCAATTAAAACCAGGAAATAACTGTTTTCTAGGATTTTGTTAACTAGGGATGAATGTGCATTAACCAGCATGCAAGAACATGCCAAACCTAAGCATATGAATTTCAGGGGATAGGAGAAGTGTACAGCTATTGCACAGAATTTCCCTGGAAGCTCTTTTCTTATGCTGCTACTAGCCCTTCACATTGGCCTCACATGGAGTAAAATATGTTCTAATACAATTTGCTTCTGAGCTCTGAAGTGAAAATCTTCAGCAAAGCACATAACCTTTGGATAGGTCATTCTGTTCAACTTGCAAGTTGCCTGAAAGCTCTTTGAGAAATTTGACCTTTGCTTTAACTGCTCAATTGAGACATCCCAACAAACCTTTGTCAGTTGTCACTTCCAAATTTGGAATTMGAGTTTTCAGACAAGGTCTATGACTCATGTGATATCACTTCTGCATACTTTTGGATTAGATGAAATAAGAATGAAGTGAAGACATTTTAGTATGTTGAATTTCTCTGGAGGAAAGAACTCATGCTCTGGTTTGGAATCAATGTCATCTCCCTGCTGCAGTTTTGCTGTTGTCTTGCTTTTTTCCCAACCATGATTGCTACTAGCTGATTTACTAGTTTTCCTTGATCAGTGGTGCTGGGATTGACAGATTTTTAATGTGCAAACAGCTCTTTGATGCTAGGCCAGCTCTCTCTCTCCAGAACTTACTCTCCATGAAATTTCAACACAGAGAGTGTTATTTCACCTTAGGCTTCTCCAGAAATAGAAGACTACATATTTAGTGCATTTAGTTTATTTATAGTCAGGAAAGACATCAGATTGTGTAACAATTTGTGAGACATCAAAGCCAAATATAAATTCAAAGCCTTTTCAGAGAGCTGGTGGGAAAACATGTTGCTATTTAATATTGTGATGTCCAGTTCTCTGTGCGATTCTCTGAGCCAAGAGCTCCTTGCCTCCTTTCTGTAACTTCCACCTAGCTAGGCTGTCATTCCTGTTCCCTGTGGCATGGCTATGCTGATTTCCAATTGGCTGATCCAATACAAGTGATGGGCAACTGTGGCCTCTCCTATAGAATGTGKATAGGAAAAAACTCTTCATAGGTCACAAAATGACATGTATTTTAGCTTGACAGGTAGAGTTCACACTCATCATTAGCTAATGGGAAGTCTGGATAGCCTAGGTTGGGACTTGAAAAACACAAAGTCAGAACTAAAAATGATATTTTCTCTCTCTCTCTCTTTTTTTTTTTTTTTTTTGGGGATCCAACTTTAGAAAACAGCTTATCAGAGATGAGGATGACCAGTCACTTCTGGAAAATCAAATCTGTCCAGAACATTTTTGGTTAACTGTTCTCCTTTCCAAAATTATTTATCAGTTGTAATTTTTGCAAGTGGTGGCAAATACCAGCTCTGACTTTTGATCCTCTTCAGACTGTAAGGAAAACTTTACTTGAGAATGGTGCCAAATTAGAACAAAAGAATAGAAAAAACCCAAAACTAATCACTTTGGAAAGAAATAAGGCAGTGAAGATTGCCTATGCAGGCTCATGCCTACCTTGTTATAAGGATAATTTAAAATATTTAAATGCACAATTATTACAGTTTATAAGGTAGATCCTTCCTTGGCTTATAAATGAAGCCGTTCCTCTTTAAACACCTTAAGTTAGCGGAGAGCTCACAGGTACAGTTTTCTCTGGCTGTGCTGCTGTGACTTATATAATTTAGGATCTAATCAGAACAGAACGTGTTAATACACTTCTAGACAGTTTTTATTTTGAACCTTTCTCTGCAATCAGACATCTGGAATATTTGTTAAAAAGTATTAATTCCTATTCATTTCTTTCTGTTCCTTTAGCTTCTCTACTGCTGTGATGATTGTAGCTATGAGGCATGAGTATTACCTGAACTTTCTATGACCTAATCAAGCTCAAGTAAAGATAAAAAAAGCAGGTCTAATTTCTCTTCATTTGTGCTCTTAGAATTCAAATGATATTTTCAAGGTAACAGGGTCATCATCCCCTTTCTATCACGTTGCTTTTCCCTTTCATTCATGTTGTGACTATATTGTGAAAATTGATTTTGAAGCGCTACACACAAATAATTGTTATCTGATTGGAAGGTAAAGAATAAGCTCATGTCCTTAACATGGCTGCAGTGAATCTGGTTTTGATCAGAGTCATGGTTCACAGTTCTGTTGTGTTAACATGTCTAAAGGGTAAGGACAAACAGACTCTCTACCCGTTTGGGTAGGCTGCACATTAAGATTACTTAATTTTAGAAAAAAGTAAACTAGCAATGTAAGTTCTTTCATGGATTTTTAATCCTGAGACGGGATCTTCACGCAATTTATCTTCCATTACTTTAGGGACCTAACTTAGATGCATTTCACAAGCTTGAAGTCAGAAGTTCCCTGCAAATCACTGAAGAGCTACAGATACCTCTGGAATTGGTCTGCAGTTGATTTTAAGGGTATCTTAATTCTCCACTTTTTTCTCCACTTTCGACYGCTAATTTCAAGATATTATCAAGTATTTCAATAATTTTATAAATGCTACCCATAGTAACTTTTGCCAAGGTCACCCATAAGCCTGTGATATTGTGCAAAAATAAACGCTGGTTTCCCAAGTCTCCTGATTATACTCTCAGATCTGGATTATCCATCTTCTGTGATATTTTGCAGGAACAGTAAGAATAATAGTGTATTGTTCTCTGTGCTTTCCCTATCATTGTCAAAAAATCACGAGTGTTCAGCTTGCTGGCACAAGTCATTTCCATGCTGCTGAGGGTAAAACTCAACAGTTTATAGCAGACAAAAGCCTAGCAAGCCTTGTTTTCTCATACATTTTCCTACTGTTAGATTAGCTCAAAGTAAACAGAAAACTATGGTTCCTAATGATTACCATAGGGCATCAATTCAGTGATACAAGGAGCTTTGTCCTGTGTTTATGTTGTATTTCACAATACTGAAAAGCCTATATTTTACCACTTACACAAATTGATTGTGCTGGAAGATGCACTATTAAGATAAAGTTAATTTATGTATGTTGTCAAAATTACAGTGGTTAGAGGTGTCTCATAGGCATCATATGCACTCCAAGTTAGCAGTCGAGAAATCTTCGGTCTCTGGCACAAGACCATACCTGAATTAAGATTTAATTCAGAGGATGATTTAATAGTTGTTTCCTTAGACACAAGAATACTATATGTGAGGTCTTTGGCATATGTGGTAAATAACCACGCTGAAAGTGTTAGCATAAGGAATTGACATGTACACGAAGAAAAGTCAGAGGTAACGGGAGCTGTAGAATCCATCCCTCCATCTGTATTCCTTTTCTCTGCACCTTGCCCTGCATATTTAGTGTATCCCTCTGAGATGCATCTAAAACCTCTGTTTGGAACAGTGAACAGTATCAGCTGATGGAAAACTAATGGATGCCTAGGTCTTTCTTACAACTTCATCCTGTCTCACTCGCTGAGATAATTCATTGGCCATTCTTACGTGCTTCAGGTTTCAGGAAAGGACAGGCAAACCACAACTTTCAGTGGCCTCATGCTCCTGTCACRGTGGAACTGTGGTCTCCAATGCGACAGTTGTTTTAGTCTCTGCCAGCCTCTCAAGAAAATTTCAGCATCTTTCCCTGGCCTGAGCAACAACTGTAGGAAAGGGATTTTTAACGTCTGCTATCCCCTTTTACCTGCCACTGCGCTGCCCGGAGCAGTGCCCAACACAGATCCCCAACCCTGCTCTGAATTTTCAAGCATGAAAATTTGCTACTTTTTAGTCTTTGCGGAGCTACATCTAAAGCTTTGCTTGACGAGAGCAGTGGATATTTAAATGCAAACATGAAATATATTAAAAGGTTGTGATTTACATACGAAGACCAATCCTGCACTGTCTCACACAGGCTGGGGGCTGGAAGATTTCCTAAAAGAACCTGGACCTTGGGGCAATGCAGAGGAAAGTTTCTCAATTCAAATTATTTTCTATTAAGTTCACAATGAATACCCTTTTGGTTAAACAGCTGTATTTTTCTCTGCATGCTCCTCTGCTGAATAAATCCTTGGGTAGTCTATTCCAAACAGGTAACTAATCTTAGGATAATTTAGCTGCATGAGAGTGCTAAAATAATTCCCATTTATTCTCATTAAGTTCCTGCACTCTCTTGCCCACTTCATCTGGGCTGGAATCCAGATGATGAGAGCTCAGAGAGGCTGAAGGTGGAATCCAGGTCGGATGACAGTTGCTAAAGGTTCATTTATTTTCCAGGCAGTAGCATTTATTTAATTTACATTTTAATAGACTGCTATTTCAAATACTAATCAACCTACCTGCTACTCTCAGGTGTCTTTCATTCTATGTACARATATCAAGAAAAACATTTGCTGTCAGTCAAGTTGGAGCTCCAGTCAAAGTTTAGCGAAGCAGTTAAGCACATGCTTAACTTTGTGCATATTTATAATGTAAATTCATATTAAAAATTGAATATTGGCCAAACAGACCACATGCAACAAGTTTTACTCTGCTACTATTTTTCAGAGTTAAACGATACTAGTTCCTGGTCAGCATTCCTATACGTTGCTAATTTATCCCTCATTAACAGTATTGATCATTTGTATAGGAATGGCTGAAATTTTCCTTCCCACAGCTTGGTTTTGCAAAAATATAGCATTTACATCAACACAAACATATTTATTAAGACAAAGAACTTCTTTGTCCTATGATTAATGAAAATTATGTAAACAAAATAYTGAATGAGGCTAAACTTTCATTTGAAAACTGGCATTTGTTTTCTAAGAAAAACATTCATTTTTAGAGAAGGCTCTAAATATACTAAATATATATATATATACTAAATATACTAAATAATATAGTAACTTTAGGAGCATTTTTTTTTTGTAAAAATATGGTAGATTTTCTCATGGCTCAATTAAAATCAGTCATAAATGCCCATATGCAACACCACAACCCTTATGTTACTTATCATCTATAATAAGAAAGCAACTTTTCTCTGAGAGATAAGCAGTGAGCAAAAGAAGATACAGTCATCTTTCTCACACAAATGAGAACTGAGGAAGGGAATTAAGAACAAGCTGGTCAGAATGACTGCTGAAGACACTGAGAGCACCAGCAACCAACTGAGTCTCCACCAGAAGAATTGCTAATCTCTTCCAATATGAATATGAAACTTCTCTGTCAATGTTTAAATCTGTATTTACATTTCAGTTTCTGATTCCAAGAGAACAAGATCACTTGCACTTGGAAAGATGGCTGGTAATTAATTGGTTAGGTTTTCTTGAGAAATTTCTTTGAATGTAAGAGTTAGGGTTAGGGGTTAATGGGAATATAAGGAGGAAAGGAGTTTGTGAATGTTGCACAGTAAAACAGTAAAGATAATCAGACAAGTTCTGATTGATTGGCTTCTTCTRAGCCAAGTTTTCTATGGTCTGTGAGTTGCTTGAGCCTCATGGAATAGCTGAGGTTCTTCAGAAATCTAYAGCAAGACTTGCCTTGCAGCTCACTGGATCATGGGGGAGTTATCAGGGGGAAATCAATTGTAAACAGTATAAACTATATAGGGTACCAGGGTGGAAAATGTGATGTTCATAATATCACCAGTGCAGAGCAATACAAACCTCCAGAGGGGTAAAAGAAAAGGAACTATTCTCAGTATCTAGTTTTGGGCAGATGGTATTGCAGGAAAAAAAAAAAAAACAAAAACCCACACCACACAAAATAGGCTTAGATCCTTAAGTAGTCTTTGAAATTCAGCACACGATCATGGAAATTTCCCTTTCAAGTAAGGAAAATACTATAAAATCTAGCATGGATTTCTAGGTTTCTACATATTAGTCAGCAGATGTATAAGAATCTAAGGTTACTGGACTTAGATCATACCTAGGCTTGCTATTTGCAGTTCAGGGACCAAACTGGCTTTTTTCTTCATTGAAAGATAAGAAGTTCCATTTTATTTTTTTCCACTTTTTTTAATTGCAAATCAGAAGTAGAAAACCTTCCCATCACACTTTTTCAGATTATGTTAAAAAATAGTGCTTTTAAAAATTATTCCATTACATTTTTCTTTTTTTCCTCATTGTTTATGATATAACACTCAATGCTTTAGCTACATATAAAAAATAATAAATAGGGACACATAGCACACTTCTGCCCCTGGGGCTTTCTACCAGCACAACTACATCTGTACAGGAAAGAGCTGGAGATGACAGTGGGGAACTTCATCACGGATGGGACCATTTCAACTTCAGASCATTGCCCTAAGCTGAATGCTATTAACAAGGTGTCTTTAGAATATGTTTGGATAGTTGATGAATCTTCTAACAATGATCAGATCTTAATGAGGGCAAAATGGGGCAGTGGAGTTGAGGTAAATTAGAGTTCTGGTTTGCTCTCACAGSCCCTTCAAATCAAGGCATATTTTCTGTTTGAATGTACTCTATCAATCACATTACAGCAGCACTGGAGCTCGTTATCCCAAGAACCCTGCCCTCTTCCTTGAAGAACGGGTAGTTTCATGTAGAGGGAATTAGAGCTACCTACAAAGCTGACTTCAAGTGTGTTCACTTAAGGATGAAGAGATGAATAATCCTTCCTGCACTCAGTGACAGCCTCACCTGCATAAATTGTCTAGTACAATTTTGAGTTAGAGAAATGGAGACCCAAAGCACAACTGAATATTACTGAAAGACCATCTTGTTTAAAGTGAGTGTGCAGAACAGGTTTCATAGAGAGCTATGATGAYAATAAAAATGATTCTCAGTTGTTAAAGCTGATTTGGTCTTTTAATGTTTTTTCCTAACTTCATGTTTTCAAATGGTCTCTGAAGCTTGCAACAGCTTTGATTATTTAAATGTGTTTTCTTCTCTGAATTTTGGAGAGCAATCCTATATTATTTCTATTTTATATCAGTTGAGAAAGGACTTTGTGAAAAAGACGTTTTCCAAGACCGTTCTACATTAAGCCAGATGTCCTTAAGGAATTCATCCAGACCCAGTCAATTGTGACTGATATTGAGCTGCATCATGTCAAGCTTTGCTGACTAGTCAATGAACTTGTTTACTGAACACATTGATCTTAAGGGACTACACTAGCTGCAGTTTAAACAAGATGAATATTATGCTGCATGTGAATTAAATCTGTATCTATATCTACACCTATATGTACATACTGAATTTATGCCAAACTGAGTAACATCCTGTCTTGAAAATAATGCCACGAGAGGTATAAAAGACCAGTTCATAAGATTCAAGATAAGTCAACATCCAACAAACATCTGAAACCTGTCAAAGAATAATAATATAGACGATTTTGCCATGGCTGCAGCATTGAAAAAAGAAAAAGGATCATATTTTAGGAAAAGGGAGATGTATGAGCCTGTTGAGGCTGTCTACAAAAGACATAATGTCAGGGTTATGAGGAGATGAGTATGGTCTCTGTGCAGGTATAAATCCATTTTTTCCTGATTTTTTTTTTTCTAGCCAACATAAACCTCTCTCAGATCACTGAAGGAACATGATCTTGGGAAGAAGACATTCAGGTTCCTTTCATGATGAGAACACCTGGAATGCAAGGATCATAATAAAAGCAGGAGGTTTTCAGGATGTGGCCCTGAAAAAGCAAAAGAAAAGCTAGAATGTGTATTTAGGTGTCAAGTAATTAAGTGACTATCTCTATCATTTAAGCAATAGTATACCCATAAATTAAAAGCAATGGGTTAATCCTCCAGTTTTGTGTTTCAGGATTGGRCAGAAATGAATAAATCTCTCTGKTTTTGTTTTTTTTTTCTTTTCATTTTAGTTACATGCCTTTTCTTTAAGCATAATAATATTATTTCATGAAAATTGTCTCTTTTCCAAAGAAAATCTCTTTTTCCCCCCCATTATATTCTTTATATCTCAGATGACAAAATGCTGTTTTTCTACTTTTTTTCAGACGAAATTTTCCAGTATGGACTACTTGGTCACACTTTATAATGGAAAACAGTCTGGTAAGGGATTAGGGTCTGTAAAGGACATGAGGACTAAACTAGTCAAATACATTTTCACWAGGGAACAGAGCTTTTCTTCTTGGCCAAAACTTCATTTTTGACTTTCTATTAACAACACAGATGTATGCATGTATGCTGTCAATTGATTTTTTTTTTTCTTTAATAAAAAAATATCTCAGAACTATTCTAGCGTTTGCACTCAGCAGTCAATGCCAAATACCAGAATGCCCTTTGAATTTTTGATGTTCTTCTCTGGGGGTCCTGAAAAACAGAGTGCGCCAAATAAACAGCAGATGACACTTCCAATAACTTTCCTTTCTGTTATCAAGCACTGGCATACTTGATGCTTGGTAATATRGGTATTTGTAAGAGAGGAAAGTATGGGTATAGAAGTATTTTTGTGCAAGCCCAGTTTATTAGGGCTGGTTATCATGTTTTCTGCACTTTTCTGCATTGTATTTCCGAATTATTTATCTAGCTGTAATTGAAAAGTTCCTAAATAAATAATAGGAAAAGGTAACATAAACCTCACATAAAATTAATTTAAACTACATTAGTCTGGTGACACTTGGTAATGAAAGTAATAAAATGCACARTCCCATTCCAGTCCTTGAAGGTGCTTAGTAGCTGTGAGAACCTGAGCACTCTCTACTTCCTTTAGGGGCCTGAAGGAGCAAAGCACCTCACAGTTTTGTTCTGCAGTTCTCCAATGCAGGCAAAGTCCTGAGGTCTACATCCTGCTGTGCTGCACTAGCAACGGCCACAGCCTCCGCTGGGAAACTCCTTTTGGTTATGAGGTTGCTTTATCATTCTTTCAACTTACTTTTTGTCTTCTGATTAAGGAGATGATGTGAATGCACAGCTACTAGGCCCAGGGAGACCAGAATTTTTATTAAAAGAACAGATCATGATGCAAAACACATTATTTTTGTCAGCTTAGACTGATGAGAACTGTTGGCATCTCATGAGCTGGGAGATTTGGACAACAGAGAAAAGCGCAGTTTTTGTGGAGATTCAATGAGTGTGAATGCATGCTGGAAAGAAGATGCATAATTCAAGGCCAGATCCTTTCCCATTACTTACATGCTGTGTAATAAGGCTGTAGGATGAGAAGCACATTTGGCAGCAGTGTCAATATAGGCACTGCCTTCCTTTCGCTCTCTGCTGCTCATTCTTGTCTCTGTGATTATCTACTGTGCTAAGGTAGAGCAAATGAGTGTGACTGGGGGAAACCTTTGCCTCCTGAAGAATACAGGTCTTTTGAGCTTTCAGTAAAGGTTCAATCACAGGATTTCTTGAAGAATAATGCAGAAGAAAGTGGGTGAGTGTGAGGGGRAAGTATTGTTTCATGAAGGCAGGAACAGGAGGTAAAGGATATTTGAGCATAGTCTACTTATAAATGAGTGACATCTGTACCCTGTGCGTCCATTCTCACTGCTCAAATAGGAACTCGCTTCCCAATATATCCCAAGAATTCATGGASTATGCATTCTCAATGGATTACCTAGTAACCCAATTCAGAGCCCCCAGATTTGTATCAATTCAATTAGAATGTGTGTTTGGATAAAAGCAGATGAAGACATTTGAAGAGGGTAAGAGAGAGGAATATCATCCTTTTTGCTCTAATCAGYAAGAGATGCTTAAGGAAAGAATACAAGGACAAAGCAGGTACACAGAAAGATCTTGCACCTTGTACCATTTCTCTAAGTAATTTGCACCTTTAGGGACATCAGATCCCAAATTTTCATCTGTATATTGTATTTAATGGCTTTTCATGGTCTTGTCTTCTGTAAAGGTCTGTAGTTCTTTGAATCATGTCCAGATTTCCTATTTATTTTAATTATATGTTTTAATCTTGGGTGATTATCTCATTCGTTGTCATCTAGTTACTGTTGTATAAAGAATAAAGAATAGTTTTCCCCTTCCCAACTGCTCCATTACTTTAATGATTTTATAGATCTTTACAATGTTTCCCTCTCAATCATTTTTATCTAGGGTAATGGCTCCTAATTTTGCTATGCATCTTCCATATGGAAACTGATCTGTATCTGTGATCACTGCCACCCTCTTCTGAATTGCTTGTAATTCTAYTGTATATCTTTACTGAAATGGGAAGACCAGAATTGCTGTCAATAGTCATTGAAGTTTAGACATCCTTTGGCTTTAAACATTGTCACAGTGATGCCTCTATTACTTCCTCATAGCCACTTTCTTCCAATTTGCTGGCTGCTAAGCAATGAGATGTTTTCACAGCACTGTCCCCCGTGATTCCAAGGTCCCCTTTTTTAACCTAATTCAGGGCTCATCTATTTCTGTGTATTCTTGCTGTTCTTTTCCCCAAACACATTGATTTGCATTCATTAGTACTGCATTTCATCTGACATTTTAGTAGCCAGTTGCTCACTCTCATGATCCTGCAACTTTTCATATATAAAAAATTCTGTACCAGAAAACACTACCCCTTCACTGTTCTCTGTSTGCCCAAAACATTTATGGGGATGTTGGAGAGCACACACCTATTGGGAGTGTTCTTCTCAGGGCTAAATACTATTCAGACTGAAGTGCTGCAAATAATTAGATCCCCCTTAGTGGTCTTTGGGCCACTCAAATCATATCCTTGTTCATGACTAATAAACTGACAGCGCTCCTGAAGCACGACTTCTGTCTGTGTGAGTCATGTTAGCTCTTTCTCAGTTTATCACATTTATTCAGATGTCTGTTAACTCTATTCTTTCTGTAGTTTCAAATAATTTGTTCTGTATGCCAGGCCAGCTTACTGGGGTRTAGCTCTTTATCCTCCCATAGACTCCCCTCAAAAATTTATGTAACATTTTTTGCTTTTTATTCCTTTGCTGCTAAGGCTGATTTAAACAACAGGCAGATTTTGCATTGGGTTTCTGCTTGCATGAGTAGTATCTGGTCCCATACACTTTCTGCCATTTATTTTACCATCTCCTTCAAAACCTTTTTAACTGACACTTGAATTTAAAACAGTTGTTCTGACTCATTCTTTCTAAATAAGGGTGCAAGYGTGGGATGTGGCCTTAAATATCATGTTACTTCTTTTTATATTCTTTTCTATTTTAAAAATAAATGATAAATCAATCACTTATCAAGAAAGTGACATTTGAGCCTGGACATGTTAATCAATGCTTTTCCTATGAAGTTTTCAAGAATAGAGCTATGTACAAAATGTCAAATTTTATGCAGTCGCATTCTAAATTAGTTTCCTGTTGTTATTTTGCCTGTTTATTTTTCCCCCTACCTTCAACTAGGAACTCAGGCAATATTTGGGAAGGCACAGTATGACCTTCTCAAATTCACTAGATGTGCCTGTTTGAGCACTGTCAAAATGAAAGCTGCACCTAAGGATGGACAAAGCCCCCTCTTCCTCTGTATTTCTTCCAGTCAGCATTTGAAGAGCTTCCTAAGCTTTTTAACTGCTAGTAGCCCTGAGAGATGGTTGGAACTGAGAGACCTCAGGTCTGCCTGGTCAGCAAGAGACCTGGGACAGGATCCTTGGAGGTATTTAGACTAAAAGAGAGAGCATGATGAAGGGAGGGAGGGAGAAAGGAGGGAAGGAGGGAAGGAGGGAAGGAGGGAAGGAAGGAAGGAAGGAAGGAAGGAAGGAAGGAAGGAAGGAAGGAAGGAAGGAAGGAAGGAAG